>KL268473.1:26145-47290 GCA_000699545.1 Podiceps cristatus
GCCTTTTTATCTTGAAATTCCCCAGGCACAAAATGTTGCTATCCTAGACAAATGCAGAATTTCCCCAGCCTTGGAAAAGCTGAGCAGCCTGGGGATCCAGGAACCAGGCATTCATTTGCACAAATTCCTGTAGCGTCAATGCAGTAAACGTTTTCAAGCACATTCAGTGTTTGCTTAATCACGCCCCGTAGGGCCGGGCTCAGAACAGCACCCAGTGGCCTCCACCCCTTTCTGGGGAAACAGCTGAGGAAAGTCTGTTGTATTCTGTCCTCCTGTCTAGCAGCACTTGGGATGGTAACACAATGTCCAAGGCTATTGCCTCTTCTTCTTGAGCATAATTCACTTTCAAATATTTTGGTCTCTTGCAGGTTTGTGTTCTGCTCCTAGGCAAGGCTGCAGGGCAGCGTGCAGTTCAGCTGCTGAAATTGCGCGCATTGCACATCAGGGCCGCCTGCAGCTGCTCATCTAGATGCAGAAGACAGACAAATCATTTTTGTTTGAGTATTTGCATACTTTGATGTTGGGTTTATTGAGTGAAATCCTTCTTAGTGACCCTCTAGATTTCTTAGGTAATACATTCCTTGAGGTGGATGTCAACAACCTTAGCTATCTGGTGCTTTGTTTCTATTTCTGTAGGAAATCAGTCTACTGCTTCTAGGTGAAGTCAGGCTGGTTATGTGGTGTGGATTTTAGTTCTGTACAGGAGTCCCTTGACTTCATGGGTTCTCCAGTGTGGACATTTGTCCTCAGCCAACAGGACAGGTTTTATCTTCTTTGTGTAGCTTGCAGAAAAAGCATGTAGTTCACTAAGGAAAATGAGGCTTTCTCGGGGTGTATGGGAGTTTGCTTTTCTTGTCAAGTCTCCTGGAGAGACTGCTGCTAGAAAGGAGTTGGAACATCTTAAATTCAAGATTCTTTGAATAGTGCTAAATGCTTTGCTACTCCATTTGGAAAGATTATAAGCTGCCGTGCTGACTGGCTGTGATATTCATTAGAGAACTATCTGGGAAAATAGAGTCAGTGAGAAACAAAGGTTTAGTAGGATCATTTGAGCTCTGTTAGGGAGAGTTGAACAGCTTTGTCTTTCTGTCACTATCTTTCGAGGTTCTCGTACAACTATGGGTAATTCTGAGCTGCTCATTCAGAACCAGCTGGAGAATGGGCCCATGGCAGGGCATAAAGGGGCAAAGGTTCTCCTAAAGTAGGTTTTATAATAAAGGTAGTATAATCATTTGGTTAACTTGTTATTCAATCAGTGCAGAGCCGTCTTTGGCCTTAAATCCAGCTTAGCATGTTGATAGGTTTTGGTTGCATAGTGCTACCAGCGAGATGACTCTCGTTTGACATATTCAGCCATTTGGAAACTTATTTCATGCTCAGAAACTTATTTTATGTTCAAGAGGAATGTTAGAGTATGCAGTTATTTGAAAAAAAAAAAATAAAACGGGGTTTTGGACTTACAGAAAGGAAAGAATCTGGTTGTCTTCTGGCAAGTTTTTTTGGTTCTGGTTATCTGCAAAGTATATACCTCTTGTCAGTATAAATAGGGAGTGCCTGTATAAACATTCTTGTTTCGCCTGTTCCACATAATAGTTTCTTGTATCATATTTCTTTTGACCTCGCTATCTGAAACCAATTACAGGAGATCCATTTGGGCTGCATCTATTTTCATAAGAAGCCCAGGCAGCAGTGTTTTTCTCAGAGATGAATATCAACATCAAATATGCTTCTGAGTGCTTTGTTATTTATGTTTCAGAGAGATTTTGTAGCCTTCAGCTCTCAAGAATGTGTCACGCTGTGCTGTTTATACATTGACGATATTAATGGGCGTAGATGTCATTTTTCATTTTAACATCTCAAATGCAACAGGCTGATAGGTTAAACATTCCTGTTTTTAAAGAAAAGATATGAGTGACATCTGTTTCCTAAAAATACACATCTATTTACTTTTTAAGAAAACAAAGTAATAAGTTTACTATCTTTTAGAGGCAGCTTTCACTTTATTAAATGGTAAAACTTCAAAAAATATTTTAAGGCATGCTTAAGTTAAATATAAGGGTTTGGAATACAAAATAAAAGTAAGTTGTATCTCATAGTATTATCGCCAACAAATTGCAAAATCTACCATAATTTATCAACTTTAATAGAGTGAGTTATATGCAATTAATTTCATTTTTGTTCTGCTTACGTTTTAGCTATGCCAAAGCTGAACAGTAAATATTAAGAAGTAGTGTTCCCAATAAATATTTTACTAGAAGACACAGTGAGTTCTGGAAACCATATGCCCAAATTTCCTGCTTATACAGCCATTACTTAAAGAATTATAATGATTTTCATTTGCATTATTAAGATAATTTCTGATCCTCAGTTCTTTTTATTGCTTTTGTCTGCATCAACTTTTTTTTTGTGTAGTTTTACTAATTTAGATAACTTAATTAAGGAAAAGTGCTTACTAAATTTGAAACAAATGTTATGGGAAACGGGATACGATTTTGACTGCCTTAGAATCCGTTCTTGTCGCTGTTAACTTGAGGTAGTACTCAACATAATTTTGATGTGCGAGATTTATAAATGTCTGTTAGTTTGTCTTCATCAAACTGGTTTTAGACCACAAGTTATTATCAAATTAGTTCACAGAAATTTATAAATGATACGTGGGATGCGTGTTTACCTGAAATGTACATATTAAACTATGAATTTTGAAAAACACTTTCAGGTTGTCAATTTGTTTTGCAAAGATTTAATAGCAGCAAATGAGTTGGTAGAACTGAATGTTTAATAGTCTCCGAATCTTCACTTATGAATGATGTCAGTAATAATCCTTTGAAATTAACAGTGTGTTACTGGGAGGTTGTTTACTGAGTAGCAAAATCTAAAGTTAAGCAGCACACTGGCAGGAAAAGGTACCATATGACAACTGCTATAAGAACAAAGGCTGACAGTGATTTCTCCTTATGAGTTATAAATCATCTCTGATCTCTTGAAATTGTTTTCTGTTCTTCTTCTATCTCCTGTGTTTACAATAATCTACACTGCCACAATAAGATCGCTGAAGTATTCAGGTAGTCATCAGTTGTAAGACATTCTGTATTAAAAGATGAGCCTTTACTCCTTGAAAGATATCCCAACCAGCACATATGAATCAAAATAGTTTAAGTAGTAGAGCCTTTTATGGAAACATACCCTGTTGTGCTGCCTCGCTTTTTGATAAAGTGTGACTCTTTCTGTAGTTAGCGGTAGGAAGTCATGCTGTCTTAGGCTGATTCCACGGGAGTATGCTAGCCACAATTTGAAATGATACTGCCTAGCTTAAATCTAAGCTGCAGCATACTATGATTCTCTAATTTTCAAGTACTGTAAATGTACAGCTTTACCAGATACTTGCTTCCTTGTTTTATTGTACTGACGTGAGATGACTCTGCTGCTAAGGAAGATTAGGACAGCAACTTGCTGAGTGTTCCAGTTATTTGCAAGTATGCATCAGCATGATATCATTACCATTTTTTTTTTCCAGATAAAGGCCGTGTAATGAATTTTCTGCAACCGCCACAAATAAAAAATAATTATCTTTATGGTTTTTCCCATTTTCTGTAACTCCAGATCTCTTTTCTGGTTCTTGTAGCAGCATCACCCGAGCAGTGAGGTTGGTTTTCCTGTACAGTCTCCCATGGATTCAGGAGTGCAATAGTTCTCTCTCTTCCATTCAAGTTTCCCTTTCGGAGAGCTCTAAAGATTGGGAAGGATTATAAATTCTCCATAGATTTTCTGTTCATGCATTTAATCCATGTTTTGTGCTTAAACCACTGCAAGATGTTGGGACCAAATCTTGGTGCCCCTGTAATCAACAGATATATTTATCTCTAATCGCAGACAGAGCAGGATTGTCCTTTAGGATCTGCTCAAGAACTGTGAGTGCAGAAGAGATTACGGTATTCACATAGGAAACAGGGCATCCAGTGGTTCCTTGGTAACAAAATATTTCAAGTGTGCTTTGAAATATGTTAACTTTTATTTATTTTTGGCAGAGAGAAGCTAGTTCTGTGCGTCTCGTTGCTTAGGTTCAGAGGAATGCATAGTCTTTGTAAAGCTGACCTGTAATTACTTGAGAATTTGATGAAACAATACGGGGATTGTTGTGGGAATGTCTCCAAATGTTAAAAGTCTGCTCTGCAAACTTTGTACCAGAGCCTTCTATGGGGAGACGAATCAATGTTGTTAGGAGATGGTGCTAGTGCATTCAGTTTGTTTACTTTGGTTTTCTATGTCTGCCTGCCTTCTCAGAAAACTTGCTTGGAGCCAGACTGTAGCAGCCCTCTCTCTGTCTTTTCATAATTGATCAGGGGATGACTGCCTTCCCTGAGGGTTAAGACGTGGCAACTTTTTCTGTTTGCTCAGCATCTCAATGCAGTAGTTCAAACATTGTTCACACCAGCTGGCAGTGTAATGCCATATGCACATCTTGTCAAAGCAACTGTTGTCATGGATACTAGAAACTATCTTAAAAACCAGCTCATTTGAGTCTAATCAAAATTGTACCTTTCTTTATCAGTTGAGAATCTTTATTATTTTAGGGAACATTGATCAAATGGCATTTATTGCAGTATATTCCATCTACAGCATGTTTTAATACCATAGATAATAGTGTGTTGTATTTTAAAGCTGTAACTGCTATTTACTGAACTGATTTTTTTTAAAGGGAGAGGGGGAATAGTTCTCCAGGTAGTTTCAGTGGACATATTTTGAATCAGGTTTGGGTTTTTTTGGTTTTTTTTTCATTTCTTAATAAATACATCTTTATAACCCTTGGCATTTAAAAAATAATTTTATAGGGAAAAATAATTTAGATTAGCCTTCTTTGGGTAAGTGGAATGTTTGTTTACATTTCATATGTTTAACTGTATTTTGCTGAGTTGGAATGAACACATAAATGAAAATATTTTCTAGTTTGATTGGGATACTGTCATCTCGGAGCCTGATCTGGTTGGTTGAGTAGTAATTTCTTTGTTCTCTGATTTTCATAAGAATGCAAATGAAAACCACTCATTTTTATTTGGCATTAAAACTGCACTTTATTTTGTCAAAGGAGAGGTTTCTCCTTGAATTGTAAGTACAAAAAGTGTTTTTAATCTTCAATGAATATCCTTATTAATTCACTTTCAAGATAATCTGATGTTGATTTGTCAAATTTAATTACAGCTTCCGGTAACACTTGAAGTCTACTTGCTTTTGCTTCAAAATTCTAATATGAAAATGCAAATTGAATGATAATTTGCAAGGGAGTGGGCATTTTAGTTGAACACTCAAAGACAAGTTCCTTGTGGAAATGAGGCTATTGATGCAGTTTATGATTTTTCCTCTTCAAGCACTTTAAACAAATTAACTTTATTTCCTGCAGGATTTCATGTACATCCATAAATTCTAGTGAATATATGTACTTTCAGCTGATTTTTTTTTTTTTTTTTTTTTATGTTTTAAGTAAAAAAACAAACTGAAGTCTAAAATCTAGCAAATATGATTTGAATAGGAGGAGATTGCATTTGTTTGATTGGACTTTTACCTAACATTAGCAATGAGTAACTCATGGCTTTCTAGGAACTGGTGGAAATTATTTACTTTTTTTTACTTTTAGGCACTCCAGGCAGCCAGGCAGCTGCTTTTACAGCAACAGACAAGTGGACTGAAATCTCCTAAAGGCAGTGATAAACAGAGACCACTGCAGGTTAGTAAAGTACCCTTGCTTTTGGGGCCTTACTCTCAGGGCAGAGTGCTGTGCTTGCTCACACGTGAGGGGGGTGTGTGGTTGCCTTTGCTCTAATGCTGTGTATGTGCATATTCACACACGAGAGGTTACAGGCTTGCATGCTGGTGAGTTCTCATTCACAAAGAAAATTCACTGTAAGTTAAACCTTTTGTGGCTATAGATACTTAAAAGGTCTAAGACCAAGTCGGAGTTCGGTAGCTGTGGTATAAATTGATTCTTTATAGACATACTGGAAAATTGTTACGTGATTTTTATACGTACGTGGATCAAATTGTAAAAATGGCTGTGTTAAGAGTAGGAGTTAAACAATATCCAGACAAAAATTAGCTAAGAAGTAACTCATCGGTGCTATATCTAAGTGGCAAACAGAGAAGTGTTCAGAAACTACCAACACAACTGCATGAAATTATGAAAGAGCTGCTTCTGCCATTTTAGAAAGACATATATCATAGAGTTGCACACTGGGATGCTGTTGTGCTTCAGATTGTGTTTGGGTGAACAGGAGTTCTGTTATTGAGTAATTATTTTAAATGCATTATTAGTAAATCTACATACAGCATTTTATTCTTGAAAAAATGTATCTACTTTTTTTCTTTGAGGTTTTAGTTCACTTACTGCTAATTCAAAGCTCCGTATGAAAATGCATTCTGCTGACAAAACTGGTTCTCTCATTGTATATAGACCAAATATGAGTGCTTTACTGCTGAATTACAGTCTGTTGCAGAGAAAAGATGTACATGAGAGACAATTTTATATTGTTCAGGAAATAATAAAGTGTAACTCTACCATTCTCTTCCTCACGTGTTTTTCTGGGCAAGCCGTTATGCTCTTGGGTCTTCCCCTGTTCTCTGATGGAATAGGACATTTTTATCTCATTTTTAGTTTTTGTCATGCATAATGGAGGACCTCAGGCACCAGAATTTTATCTTTTTCTCCAGCAGTGAAATGTTGTGAGGTTTGATCACTTGTGCAATTTTTCTTTGTGAAACTTTGTGGAGCAATGTTGAACACAGCAAATGGTTCCACATTCCACATCAGCTCTCTTCAAATGTACATTTAAAGTTGTATTTATTTGCTTAGAACCAAACAAGAACTTAAGGAAATGACTAAAGAAAATGGGGCGGGGGGGGGAAGAAAACATATCAAGTTGGCATGCTGCCATGCTGTAGTTGTAGTCCAGTCCAGAGGCATAGGAGTCCTGGGACTATCTCAGCTTTCAACTCTTTGCCCTTGACTTTGCTTTCTATTAAATATCTTCTAGGCTGAAGGCACACAAGAATTGTAGTCATAAAGGCAGCAGCTTATGAACTGTGTAGTTTTTTAACGTTTTTAGAAGTGGAATTTGTCATCCTGAGGGGTTAAATCACAGAGCCAATTGATTCAATGAATACTGTGAAAGCAGTTTATTCTGCTAGCTCATAATTCTGAAAGATAAGATGGGCTGTACTAGGAGTGTACAAGGTCCAGATGCTAAGGGAAGTATATGAAACAGGCAAAAATAGCGATATTTTTTCCAGTATATGTTTCCCAGTGAAGACAGCTTACTTTAATCCTCCAACTTGTAAACTGGAGCACTTCAGAAGCTACTGACTTTTCTGTTAACATTCTCCACCCATTCGCAAACCTTCTTTTCACGGCTGAAGAGATGTGGGGGTATACTATTTGTGGTAGGCATCGATTAAAGGAGAGAAAACCATGTTTGGAGGCAAAGACAGTCATACACATAACCGAGAGGATGACAAGGTGAGGAGAGGAAGCCTTGTGCTTTCCTACTCCCAAAGCACTAACCCTGGCCTGATGCCTTTTAAATGCTATGGGATGGCGTATTGTAGAGACGTCCTATATTACGTGTTTGCCAGGAAGAGTCATACTTCATGAGTCACACTTGAGAGGCCATAAGAAGAAAATAAAGCAAATAATTTTCTTTTCAGAATCGTTACATATTCCCTAAAGCCAAGATTATTGCTCATGTTTCCAACTTTTCCTTCCATGATCAGTATGTACACAGTGCCTCTTATTATCCTTGGACACTTCATTTAGTTCTTTTTTAAATGAGACGAAAATGGAATTTGGTCGCAGACTTTGGTTTATGTATCAAATACCATGTAAATTCAGGTATGAGCACAAACTCCATTTTAATTTTCTTCTTTCATGAAAAGGATGTATAAAGGTTTTGAAAATAAGTCATTGGAGCTTTTCTATTTCTGTCTTTTACTGTTACTACAGAGGTGTTCATTGTTCATTATGTAGTGGAAATTAACATTTTGAGCATTGTGATGCTTGTTTGACCAAATACTGTAATATGGGTCATAAAGTGGTACAGTATTATTATTTTATTATGCTAAATTTAATGGTAACTTCAGCCAGAATCTCCTAGCAGTAGGAAATGATAAATGTGTATAAGCAATTTGAGGTTTTTAAGACAAAAATACTTGTGTTTGTGTTTGTGCTTAAGGAAACAGACTTCTCCCAATATTTTAAAATACTTTAATATTAGTGTATTTCTATTTTCTTCTAATTTCAGAGAAATTTACTGATCAGGCAAATGGAGATATCTTAGAACTAATTTATAAATCTAGTAAAAATCTAATAAATCTTTTAAAACTAGCTCACACATCTGCAGGCAAATGTGGAGGTTGGGTAAGCCTTGCCATTGCATCTCTCATGTGCTCCATATTTTGATGTAAACTATTCTACTGTTCCATGTGCCAAAGAAGGAAAAAAAAGGTATTCATTTTAGTGGCCATCTTTTCATGTTTGATGGATATATGGGGGAAAGTAGTGCATGGTGTTTTTATATATGTTCTCTCTGTTATGCCATAATGCATCAAGTATTTTAGTGACTTACAGCACCTACTAGCTAATCAGCAAGTTGAAAGCTTATTGAAGAAACCTTCAAATTTGTGTCCTCAGCTTTGCAAAAACAGGGTCTTGGGTAAGTCATCAAGTTCTACTGTGCTTTACAGAGGGGATGGTTCTAGAGAACCACTGGGATTTTCCTAGAAGAATTTGAGTGTATTTTGTATCCTTCTCGTGAAAAACCTTTTTAAATTTACCACTAGCTATGTGATCTATTGTAAAAGAGGAATGTCGCATTGGCAAATGGTTTTTTGCAAGAGTTACTTGTATCTAGTAGTTATCCTGTATTTTCAGGGAAAACAGGTTTACATTTAGATTGTGACTTAACAGAATACCTACAAAAATTACAGTTTTAGATAGACACTTCACTTGATCTGCTATTACTTTCTGATTTACATTTTTCTGAGTTTCAGACTGCAGACAGCATAACCATTAGCATGTCTTATGCAAAACAGAAGGAGAAAAACATCCCATCTGACAAGCTTGAGTACCAACTGTAGTAGTGATTTCACTTTCATGTATAGATAGCTGAATAACAGTATATGAAACATGTTTATATATACCATTCATTACACTGATTCACCAATTGAATGGATCCAATCAGTACATACATTGATTAATGACATATGGCAGAACAGCTAAAAGGGTTTGTGGTGAGAGCTGGGGATAATGTTAACCTGTGTATGATGAGGTAATAGCATTTACTCCTTACTGCGCATCCTGGAAAACATATTGCAGTAGAAAGGTTAAGGTTTCTGTAGTACTGGGTTTGGTTTCAGAATATTTTTCTTTTCTGGGGAAGTTATGATTGTGGTAATCCACGGTGAAACGAACTGATTGCTTTCACAGATTTCACTCCCTATCACTCCATTTCCATAGTAGACATAACAGGAAAGATGTCACTTTGGCTCTTAGAAAGTCACTGTCCTTATGGCTGCTGAAGAACCTGGCATCATCTAGCCCAAGTTTTAAAAATGACAGCTATATTGTTCTTGTTACACTTATATCTACGGGCGAGACTTGCGGTTCTTCAACAACTGTGCAGAGCAGAAGCATAACCCAAAGGTAAATGCTGTCAATGTACTGCCATTGGTGGGTGTTTGTGTACAGCATTGCAATTGTTTCCCTTCCAGGTAGGCAAATCTCGGTGCTTAGACTAATCTGTCCATGATACACATACTGTTAGTGGCTGCATAGCATAGTGATTTAGACAGCTAGTTGTAATTTTATTTGTTTGCACTAAGAGCTATGAAAAGCCTAGCTATTTCTATTCCTTGTAATGTCTCTAAAGAAGTAGTTTATTTTCATAAAGTCAGACTTTGAACCTTATCTCCATTAGAATAACTAGATAATTATCTTCAATCCTGTAAGTTAATATATCTGCAATAAATTGGTTAGTTGCTTTCTCCTTCACGCTAGTTTTGTTGTTTCAACATCAGTACTAATGCGTTCTCTATGAGAATGGCATGTCAGGAAATCATGACTCCTGGAATCAAAGGGTTAAGCTCAGTGTGTACCAAGCCTGTTGTATAAATATCATGCTGTATGGAGTGTTGAGTTGTTAAGGTAATCTTTGTTTATTTAGCATGAGCATTTCACTGAAGTGTAATCATTTAAAAAAATTTGGGAAAAGTTAAGTATACATTTAAGTTTAATTACTTAATGTTTATTGCATTAGTGCATAGTATCAGAAGAACCACTTTTTAAAACATAGGCAAAATGCAAAAATCTAGCATGAAAATTTAGCATGAAAACATATTTGTAGTCTCTTTTAACCTACTCTCCTTGCTTTACTCTCTCCTAGTTTGGTCATCTCCCTTTGGATCTTCATGTGGGTCTGAATTTAAAATTCATTGCACATAATAAATAAGAAAACATATCATTAATATTTTAACTTTTAGTTACTTTTTTAAACATACATAAGGAGCTGTTGAGAGATAAGAAATTGGGAATGTGGGAAAAAAGAAGCAAAATCCACTGCTTTTAAATTTTATCCTCTGACTTAATGCACACTGACTGCAACTGCGCATGCTTAATGTCAGTGAAAAAATTGCCAGTTTAAAAAGAACAAAAAATTGCTATGGATATAAGTTAGATACTGTTTTCTTTGCATGACATTCAGCAAAAATAGAAACAAATCTAACTGGTCTAAAACTGTCTTTCCAAAAACTGTGTGTTCCGTATTTCTATTTATCTAATGCACGCTGCGAAGCATAGGAAGTAGGAGGATTTTGTACATGCTAGAAAGCACTGATTTAGAAAGATGCAAATGACTAATATGTAGTGTAAGAGGAGAGTAGTGATAAACAGTCTTTTTCCCTCTTGAGTATAATTCTGGAGGAAATGTGTGGCCTACATATAAGCAAACATTGAGGCTTGGGGTAAATTAAATTTGGAAGATAGCTGCTGGAAAATCGTAAGTCCCATTTTCCCTTGTAAGTCTGTTAGGAGGAATATGCAGTTATCCTCTACGGTGCAGAAATTTGCATCAGTGATACCTACTCTAAAGAGAAGGATAACCCCAAGAGAAGGAGAGAAGGCAAGGAGTTATTTTTAGGTAAGGTGTGTGGGGGAGGAAAAGGAGAAATAGCCATGTTCACACTTTCATGGTGTAGAAAACAGGAGTTCCCTGTAATAAAGAAAAAAAGCTGGACATATTTCATTGATTCACAGTGGAAGTGTCTGTGTAACAAACTTGCTGGCAAGTCCTTATTTGTATAGATACAAGTCTGCTCCAAAGGCTTGTGTTGTCTTTGACAACCTCTTTTACTCGTGAAAACCCGTATTTTGCATGGTATGCCATTTTGCTGTAAAATCTTTCAAGAATAGGTTTACTTTATGTCAGCTTTTACTCTCAGAAACTTCCAGTATTAAAAAATACATTTGTAAAGAAAGTAACTCTAATTAGTATAGTTTCCTTTTAAATTTAAATAAATATCTGTCACCTTGAGGTATTATCTCTTATTGACAAAGCAGACATTTTCAGGTACATAGATTATTACAGCTAACCTTATGTATGATCTTTGTAACGTGGAAAAATGTTTACTAACAGCCTTTTAATAGCTTCATGTGTATCTAATAGAGGAAAAAATCTAGCTGGTGCAGAGATCAAATCTTTATCCTGAAAATATTGCCGCAATACTATAAAATATTTTGGAGGCAGAGGTAAGAAGTATTATGCAAGTTCTGTTTACAGGTATTGTGTGTGCAGAACACTGATTAGGATTACTGTGGATTTCGGGAAGCATTTTCATGTTAAAACGTATGTCTGTGCAGCAGTCTGATGTGTCACTCCATTACTGGGACTGTCGGGGAATCATTTGTCACCGACATCGCTATCACATCTTTCCTTTCCCCCTTTCTCATGTTGATTCTGGCAGTTCTAGAGGATTGGGAGGAGAGGGAAGAACACACACACTCCAGTTCTTCACTCAGATTCAGAAATGCAAACCTTCAGAGAGAGTGCCTTGGTCTTTTCACAGCAGCTTTTACGTAGCAGACCCATCTTTCCCTCGTGGTGCAATCTGCAGCCTCTCCAATACCAGGAAGTACTGCTGTGCATGGGATGGATGGACTGGTTTTTATATTCTGAACTATAGGAGTCTCCAAGCCCTACAGAGAAGTTTCTTTGCCTTGTTTGAGCAGCTGGAAAGCTCTGTCCCCTGCAAGCCCTCCCAGTGTAGCCAGCATGCACGTTCCTTTCTCCTCTTCGGGCTGAGAGTAGTTCCTCTGCGGTGCTGGAAGGTGTAGTTTCCTTGAGCCACTTCTCTGGGCTCTTTCAACAGGTTGGATCAGCCTGATTCTCTTACCAGCTGGCTCATTGCCCAGAAAAGCTTGTGAAGAACTGAGAGGGAATGTGTGAATGGTTCCCCGCTCAGTGTGTGGCAATATTCAAAGGGTCTTCTCCCAGGCAGGGCCCTAATTATGCCTGTTTAGGATCACACCACTCAAGCAAGGCTCTCCTGGTACTCTTGAATTTGAAAAACACATTAGTGTACATTGATTTAGAAATTACCAAAGCAGGAAAAGCAACTGAACAATATACTCTGTGAATGCTCTAGATGGGTGTAGATTTTTAAGAATCGTTTCTAGTTAAATTACTATTAAGGAAAGTATTTTTTTTTTTCCAGAAGATTTTTCATTTCGTCAGGTGATTATAAAAGTCATGGAAATTTTCTACCAGCCAAAGTTCCATGACTAAATAATGAAGAATTTTCAGTCAATAGTAGCAAATGCACCTTTCCACATGAAGATCCAGTCTCCTTCCGTAGACATTTGAGGCATTCCTTGTGCAGATTACTTCCCATACTTTTCTTTTGCAGATTAATTTTACTTTCTGACTTGAGTACTTGTCTTGAAATTTTCAAGCCATTAGACAGTGTTTTGTAGTTTGTGTGTTAGCTGTCCAGTTGCTTTACCCAGGAGGGGGACTTTGCTGGGGTGTGGGGAGCAGGCTAATCAGGAATCTGAATGTATGCCAAGATCAACATAGGTGTTCGTTTTAGTTTACCTTCACTTGGGCTGTATACATGTGAAGTTGAATTTGAAACTGTTAAAATTACCCAGATGAACATGCATAAATATTACACTGTAATGCTACAGCAGAAAAGCATGTGAGCATGTGTGCTGCTGAAAAAGCAATCACACAGCGGAGTGGAAAAGCACATCAGCCCATCCCGTTGGGGAAGGGGGTTGTCCAGCAATTGCCACTTTGATGTTCTAGGTCTTTTCATGCCTTCTTATGCTTCTAATATAATTTTCTTGAGACAGACAGATGACGGTGTTATGAAATAGAATTAATGGTGAAAAATTTACTAAACACTACTTCAATGCTTCACTACTTGATTATGTGAAGCTTTGAAAAGCAATTGTACAATAATAATATGTACAAAGGAAACTGTATGGTGTGCCAACAACATCAATATGCTTCAAGGATCTTACCGAGAACCTGAAGTATAAATGAAGAATGAGATTTTCCCCTAAGTGTTCACAGTAAATTCATTTATTCAAGAAATATGCTGTCAGTCGGATAGAAAAGACAGCCTACACATCATTGAGTAATATAGTACCAATACAGTAACCCAACATATCAGAAAAAATACCAAAATCAACTCTGTACTCATAGAAGTAATTTCCAAATTGATGCACCTGTAATTTAGTGCACAGCTATGGGCTTCATGCTTAAGAATAATCAAATGTCCAAATTAAAGAAAAATACTTCCCAATATAAGATACACTGTGGTGTGAACTCATACACAAACCAGTGTTTGTTTCTTTTTCCAGAACGGTTTGGGATACCACAGAAAACCTCAGTGTGAGGGCATGGTCTCTGAAGTGGAAATAATAATGCAAATTCAGAGGCGAATGGTGATTGATGTTTGCATATACAAAAATTATCTCTTGATTAGAAAGGGTTGAACCCATACTCTGGGTGAGGAATTAAAAATGCCTAACTGCAAGCCTGCCATAACAATAGGAGGCATGTGTTTCACCCATGGAAAAGAAAATAGGATGATAGGGTTCACAAGAGGGCTGGGCTGTTATACAAGATAGATATCTTTCAAGAATGTAATTTTGAAAGTAAATTTTAATAAATTTTAGAAAGTGCAGCAAAGTACAAGGTCATGTGTTTAAGAACTTAGAAACATTTCTTCTTTATGTTCATGTAGGCAATGGTGCCCCTGCTCACTGCAGGGGGGTTGGACTAGATGGGCTCTGGGGGTCCCTTCCAACCCAAAACATTCTGTGATTCTATGAGTTAAAGTGAAGGAGAGAAGCTCAGTGTATTGGTCACTGTATGACTGTGAATGACCAGTCATATAACAGGTGAGAAAAGGGAACATGCAATCCTTAATGAATTTAAAAAGGTGTTTCCAATAAAAAATAGGGAAATATTTCTGGTGTCTTATTAGTATATTAGAAATGTGCTTCATGTAGATTCTGTTGAAAGATTCAGGGTTCTAGTACTGATGCCCTGAATTTCCATGAAGTGAAGGTACCTCACCATTTTGACTATGGCCGATAGCTTTGCACATTTGCTATAGACCTACAGTCAGGTTGTCTAAATTCTATATACGTTTTTATGATATACAAGTCCAGGAAGGTTTCATTCAGACTAGATGCATAGGCTGAAAGGTTGCAATTGCTCTATGCAGTTTGGGTCAAGAAGCAATCTTTAGGAAGGAAGCGGCATCTTCTGTACTTCTTAAGTACAGATTTAAACATGGGAACAAGTAGCTAAGCTAAGCATGAAATAACTATGGAAAAGAAAGCTTTTCACTATGCAGAGAAAAGAGTTTCTGGAACACTGTTTAGTAGAAGTAGTGGAAGCAAGGGCCACCTCCCATGCACACTACTTACTTTAAAGCTTCACCAACTTAGAAAGGGGCTTTCATGACATGAATTACGATAATAAAAATATTGAAGAATATCTCTTCTAGTCCTGTGGTGTTGTGGGTTTTTTGTTTGAGGTTGTTTTTTTCAGAAGGTATGGAGTCATTAAAAGCAATAGCAAAATTCTGCGGAATAGAACAGTGCTGATTTTTCAATAAGCACATTACACCATTCCGACAGATTCATTTTAAAATGATTTTAATGCCACCTTAAAATTATAGCATGTACATGAAATGCCTTAAAGGACATGAGAGTTGATAATGTTTCAGAAGTCAACTTTATTTTCTGTATATTGATGTCCTCTTTCATGAACAGAAAATGCTGAAGACAAGATAATAATTGGCATTTAGTAAAATACAGATGACATCCTAAATTCACAATATTTCATCTATTTAAATTCACTCTCAGTAGATGACCATTTTGGATACTTTAATTCTCACTTGGTAGATAACAACAAAAGGCAGTAATTTCTATAAGCATAGTCTAAGTAGCTGCAGCTTTCACATCATTTGATGTAGTCTGGATTTGTTCAAGCTATTAGATACAAAAATGTATTGACTTCATAATTGTGAGTAAGACAAGATACATCACTGAATTAATAAATATAGACATTTTTAATTGGAAGGCATTCTAAAATTAATTGGCTTTTCTCTGCAATAAATATACTGAAACAAGAGGCAGAATTCATTTAAAAACAAAACAAAACAAAACCTGAATATTTTAAGTGTTTTTTCTTCCAAAAATACCCACTTCCACAATGTTTTGGAGCATTTATAGTGTTGAGGTGATTGTCTCGTGGTACCTGAGAATACAGTGAATTAGTCTAACAGCCCACTTATGAGATCGTTATTATTGCAGCCATTTTAGGGCCTAGCATATAATATGACCCAACAAATCTCAGAGCCAAGATTAAGAGAGGGGGCTCTTTTACACGTTGAGAAAAGCCATACTAATTTAGCATCTTGAAAAACAGTTTAGTCTAGGAAAATGTTTGGTTTGGGTGGGAAATACTTGTATAGAGTTCTCTGAGTTAATATTTAATCATCATCGTTTTACTGGAGTGGTACAGTCTGTATTGTAATACTCCAGCCATACCTCCAGAAACAAATAATTAAAACTTTGTGTATGATTCTTTAGAATATTTGTAGTTAATGAAAATAAGTGCTGTTCTATCAGACTTTATTTTTCTAATCAATAATGTCCTAAAATACATCCGAAGATAACATTATATCAAGAGCTGTTAAGACTGATTTCCTAACCCTCTTGGGTTTCAGTAACATTGTCAAGATAAACTGAAAGAGTGAAACCTGTGAATTGTGTATAGTGCTTGGACTGTCAATATAAAATATTTATGATACTTTGTTTAATTTATCAGATATTTTGATTTTTTTTTCCACTGTAAGTATTGTAAGAGATAAGTTACTAGAAGTACTTTTGGAAGTTCTACAGTACTGTCATCATCTTTTAAATAAAAAGTCTAGTGTAATGAAAATCCACCAAAAAAAAGATCAGGTAATGCTTTTGTTATATGGGGAATTGCTTAGCTTTTTAAAGTGAGACCCCTAAATAATTTCAGTGACAGCAGAATTGGACCCCTTCTTGTAGTTAAGGTAGGATCTAGTGTATCAGAGACATTGATGCACCACATCATTTACACAAAAACTGTTTCTCATTTAAAGCTCTGTGAATGTCAAAGAGTATAGAAGGAACTCAGAATCCTGTTTCAGGGAAGAATCCTTGTTATTTAAGTCACTTTTTTCCACCATGAAACTGTCAACAGGAATTCTAAAAAGATTTTGAAAACCTTTGTTTTACCTGGCAGATCTTTTTATATTTTCCTTGTTTTTTCCTTGGAGACTAAACATCATTAGCATAGAGCCTTTAGAATGGTGCCACAAAAATGGTACAAGAAGCTGTTCTTTCTATTTTAGTTCTGGGAGATGGAGTGTTGTGATTTTCATTTCATTACATACCAACTTTGTTAGTGTTATTATTAATTATTTAAAATGTGGTTTACATAAAAAGGGTATCCTTTATAGAATCATAATTATTGTACTATCTTTCTTAGAGAAAAAACAATGTGGAACTGTTGTTTTTGACAAATACTGGTCTAGACACTTGGCTTGACTAGCAGTCCATGATCAAAAACCCGTTACTTTTAAACTTCAAGTGCATTAGATTACAACCTCAGTATTGATTTCATTGTTAGGAAGAAACTTTTATTTTTCATACTTTTAATATTTTATTATTCTTACTATTGTAGTTATGAAAGCTTTATGTTAGAGATTTGGGTCTTCTTGTATTAATAACTTCACAAAATTTTAATGAAAGTCAGATTTCCAGAGAGCATCCAGTGCATTCTGGCAACACTTACAGAGTGTAAGAAAGGGAAAAGAACTGCAGAGACATGCATCATTGACGTACGTACCCATTGAAGTGGGACTGAACAGCAGGCAGCAAGTTTATTCTCATACATCTTTGAGTGTATTATTTCATGCCCAACTGTGTGAGCACAAGGTATAGGTCTACATTATAGGGCGGTGATGCCAAAGAAGTTGTGGATGCCCCATCCCTGGAAGTGTTCCAGGCCAGGTTGGATGGGGCTTGGAGTAACCCGATCTAGTGGAAGGTGCCCTGGCCCATAGCAGCAGGTTTGGAACAAGACAATCTTTCAGGTCTCTTCCAATGCAAACCATTCTATGGTTCTATGATTTGATTTTCAAGGAATACCAAAATCCATTGGATCAAGTTTTGAATAATATCGGGTAAAGGAGGAGACATGATCCTTACAGAGCCCAAGATATCTGTGCTCTTTTTTATCATCTCTCCAGCTCTTCTAGTCAATCTTTAGTGTTTTATGGCTGCAGAGTTGTCTTTTAGCTACAGTTACAAGTGCTGAGGGTTCACAAGAACTAATTGTTCCCTTGCAGTTCGAGGAGTAAAAGACATGAAATTAAGCTAAAAGGGTGATGTAGGTCTTCAAGCAATATATAACCAAGCTCTGAAACAGATCTGTGCTGCAAGATGTTATGGATGCTAAACATTTAAATTGGCTCAAAAAGCAAGTGAACAAATTAATGGAAGAAAAACCCATTTACACAAAATGCAAATTTCTCATTTTCTTAGTCTCTAAAGGTCAAAATGCTGGGATGTCGGGAGTAGCCTGGAAAAACTTCACTACGTCTGTATGCCACCGTGCTCATTTACTCTTCTCTTGGCACTGAGTATCGACCACTGTTAGCAGCAGCCCAGTAGGCTAAATGATCATTTGGTCTAATTCAGTGTGCCGTTCTTCTGTCTTTGCAAGCAACATTTAGAAACTAACATATTTTCCTTAATTTTTGGTGAGCTTTCTGGGCTGCGAGCACACATTGGCAGGTTATATTGAGCTTCTCATCAACCAACACTCCCAAGTCCTTCTCAGGGCTGCTCTCAATCCATTCTCTGCCCAGTGTTAAGATTAGGTATAAAGGCAAATTTTAATATTAATGTCGGGTATAGCCCACATATAACCTTATATAAAATACTACTATGCAAATAGGCAAAATAAAAGTCTAAATTATTGACTGTCTTCTTCTGAAATAAGATAAATTTCAGTGTCGTACAAAGTTAAGTAAATCTGAGCTAAAAGAACATGACAAGGAATAACATAGTGGCAGAACACAGACCCAACATGAGGGAATATTTATTTAATTTCAAAAGTTTTACAAAACCAAATCGCAGCGTAAATATATTGCATTTCTTAGAATCAATGAGTTGCAGTAGAAACAGTAGTCATAATTAAGTTTTATGTTTAGGAAAACTTGAGGTTCTTTCTAATCAATGCAATTAATAACTTTACAAGGTGTATGGGTTACAAAGTCATTGTTGATCATCGTTATCTACCAGAAAGGAAGATAGTCACTGAGACAAGCATGCATTTGAAGTTCTGTAATTAGTTTTTATACTCAGTCCAATGATCTGTACTTGTTGTATGCAAAATGTAGTTCTCCCTAACATAAAAACTATTTTTCCTTAAAGTAAATTTTCACGAAATGACAATAAATGATTCATTTAGGAGTTACAGAAATTGGAAAGACCTATTCAGGTTTCCTTACGAAGAGGTAAAAGAGAACAACCTGACTCCACACAATTAGCAGTGGAAGCCCTGCAGCCACAGAAAGTCAGTAAGAGCAAGGGTTACTGGTATACTGCCTACGTGGGGGGTGCTACATTACATTGACTCAAACAGCATAAGGGACTGGGTTTAATTCCACAAGCAATAGCATTAGATAGTCATAGTATAGTATTTGTGGCTTAAGTTACACCTCAGAACTTCAACTGTAAGCCAATGCAGTTTGTTATGGTCAGTACTTCTCCTTGATGCTGCATATACTTCTATTTGATCCAGAGACTCAGTCTTTTTCCAGCAGCTTACTGAGGTGTCAGGAGTTGCACACTATTAAGAAAAGAGTCTGCTTTTAAGTTAAAACTCAGCAATGAGATTTCTTAAAACACCAGCAAAACTACCAGTATGAGTTGTCTTCTTGTCTGAAGACATCTGTTTTAGAGGGTGTTGCCTCACTGCTGTGGTGCCTTGCCTAAAAGGTGGTTATTTGGTTCTGTCTGGACATCATCCCAGCACAGGAGAAGAGGTCATAGAATCATAGAATCATAGAAAGGTCTGGGTTGGAAGGGACCCCAAGGATCACAGAGTTCCAACCCCCCTGCCACAGGCAGGGACACCAACCTCCAGCCCTGGATCTAAACAAGGTTGCCCAGGGCCCCGTCCAGCCTGGCCTTGAACACCTCCAGGCATGGGGCATCCACCACCTCTCTGGGCAGCCTGTTCCAGCACCTCACCACTCTCTCTGTAAAAAACTTCCCCCTAATATCTAATTTAAACCTTCCTTCCTGTAGCTTTAATTCATTCCCCCTTATCCTGTTATTGTCTACCCTTTTAAAAAGTTGGTTCCCCTCCTGTTTGTACGCTCCCTTCAGGTACTGGAAGGCTGCAATGAGGTCCCCCCACAGCCTTCTCTTCTCTAGGCTGAACAAGCCCAGCTCCCTCAGCCTCTCTTCGTAGGGGAGGTGCTCCAGCCCTCTCATCATCTTCGTGGCCTCCTCTGAACCCTCTCCAACAGTTCTGCATCTTTCTTGTATTACGAACTGAAGGTCGAAGTGAAGTAGGAAGACATTTTAAAATCTTGAATATTTATTTCAGTATGCAGTTGAGGCTTTTTTGTTGTGGCTGAGATACCCTGTTTGTTTCTAGGTATACTGTGTTACTAATTAAAATATCATGTATACATTTAAAAACTGATTATTCAGTGTAAAAGTAAATCTTCCATATGTTTGATCTCACTGAGAACAAATTATATCCTCTCTGAACAAAGAAGTTGTACTAGGTAGTGGTGGGAATTAAAAAATATTTCACATTTCCTTTTTCCTAAGACCACTATCCATGTTTCTACTCTCTGAGAGATCCAAGAGAGAAAAAACTACTTGGTAAGGCTATGATAAAATAGCTCACCTTAAGCGTAAGACATATTTGAAAGCTTAGGGTATGATCTTACTTCCTGGGGGAAATTTATGATTTACATCTGTAGATCCCTGGGTCTTCCCTCATGCCCTTTTTGTAGGTTGGAATAACTTTGGCATCTTTCACATTAAGTCTAATTTTAGAGAAAAGATTGTGCTAACTTTCCACTGATCAAATCTCTCTAGTGTAGTCATCTGACCCCTTTTCCTTCGATAAGAGTGTTTATCATTGTAAAAAATGTGAAGGGAACTGTAGACCTCATCAGGCAGAATGGCTGCTTTTATAACTCCAATGCAAAAGTGTGCGTACATGAACTGCACAGTGATAGCTTTCAAGATTTTTTTGAGCTTTAAAATGACAGTACAAATTTGCATTTGGAATGAAGATGCTGGAACAAATTGATGTATGTATCATGGTGTGTCATTTGATGCATGTATCATGTTTTTTAATCTTACTTTAAAAGGTTCTCTATATGTTGGGCATGTTACCTAGCTTCAGCATGTTGTTATATTGGTGGAATTATTTCTAAGTACATTTGATGAGATCTTTGTCTCTTATTTTTTTGGAGAGGTGGGCCTGAGTGAACTGCATGAGGTTCAACAAGGCCAAGT
>KL268474.1:7171-22480 GCA_000699545.1 Podiceps cristatus
GACTCAATCGCCACTCAGAAAACGACCACATGAAGGGCAGCATTCAGGTGCATGCTGTTACGAGCTTCATGTTATCTGTGGATCTGTAGACTACTATTAGGACTGGTGTTAAAACTGTCTCAGTTTTCACCTCTTCAGGACTCTATAATACTACAGGTATAATATGTATAAGTAATATGTGTGCAAACTATATGTGTCTAATATATATATAATGCATAGAATAAGTTTCTATATGTATGGTACTATATTAATTATATATGTAATATATAGTACTATAATAATAGTATGTCATTATTAGTCTTCAAACAAAGGCTTCAATCAAAACATTACTGGGTATTATTGCCCCTTTCTGGGGCACACTCACGAGAGACATATCTATTTGCAGCTCATGAATGAATTAATGAAGAACAAAATCTTTCTGCATTTAAGTACTAATCATTTCAATAAAATGGCAAGAATAGAACAAAAACCAAATGCAATGTCCTCAGAAAGCAATTTGATGGGCTTCAGGAAGTCCAGGTCCTCAGTCAGCAGTTATGGTAGACACAGACAGTGACCTTAACTTATCCTCTGGCATAGAAAACATGTCCGTATATTCACAGATGAGTTAGAAGTGTTGCAAGTGTTGGAAGCTGCAACACAAGGAGATTTAGAGGAATTGCTCTGATATGGTTGCATTGAGAAAGGGGCAGACAGTTGGATTCCCAGCTATAGTGAGGGATTATGTTTTGATGAAAAAGCTTCCCTCCATTTAGAATAAAATGTTAGGGAAGGGAGATCTGAGCCTTTCAGGAGGCTTGTTTTTTTCAAGCATCCCAGGTTCTATGTTTGAGTGAAGTCTTCCTCATCTGCCACATCCCCATTGTCCTTTTCTAAGAGATGAGTAAAATAATTGCCTTAACATAACAAAGCATGTTTGTTTTTAATTTTCTTCTCTTCCCACCACTGTGATCAAAGTAACAGATCAAAATCTGTACCTCATATACAATGGAGATTTCATCAGATCTTTAACAAAACTAAACCTACAATAATAAATGTAGACTAGAAGTACTTTAGAAGACCCTTTTCAAACAAAGTAACTTCTCAAAAATGAGATGCAACCTCAAGTGAAAATCCTACCATATAAGAAATTCGTTCAGTAAGTTGCAGTTTAACAAATATAAATGTCAATATTACAGGTACATTCCCAGTAGATTTTTAACAATGATAGATATTATCAAGAAAAGCCTTCTCCTTGTAAGAAGAGAAAGTGCAGTCTGAACTTTTGCTTTAATTACCCTTATCTTGAAGCTACCAACAGTTTGAATGATAGACACCTACCTTCCTCATTTGTTTATGACATTAACAGCTACACCAAGGACCAAAGATACACAGATGTTGGTGTTGCATTGGAAATGCTGGAATTTGTTATTGTTATACATTATCAGGAGAGATATTAAAAGTATAAAAAGTCATTGATTCAGAGCAATGACAATACTAAAATCTTTTTCATGATAGTCCCTGATTCTTACACACCTACATTGTTGTGAATCTCAACAGGAGTTTTGGAAGAGCAACAAACATGGAACAGGGTCCAAAATGACAACAGAAATGAAGTTTCTTCCTGTAATAATGTTTTTATCCTTTAAATGAAAGTTCTGTATGGCCATGATTGTCTAAGGATATAAGCAATATTTTTTATTAGACAGAAGCAATCAGATTTAGACACACAGTTCTGATGTATATCTTGGAAAGTCAAGTTTATTAGTTGCTGTGGAAGAAATATGTCATTCCCATTGAAGAGATGAGCTTCAGATTTTCTGTTTCCTTTATGAACATGTAGAGTCGATCTGTGTTAATGAATAAAACTTCCATGGAAGCTTCCACATAGTAAAAAGCTATTCTTCAGAGTTATGTGTATTATTTTCAAGGCTTTTCAGTGACAAACCCCAAGAAATTCAGAGAACTATTTCAGCGTCTGACAACATTTTCCTCACATATGAAAGCTTGGAACATAAAGGATGACAATAAAGGCATATACTTAAACCACTGGGTAGCAGAAAGCAGTTTCACATGTCCTGCAGAGGACATCCTGTAACTATCAGCCTCCTACCTTGACAATAAACTGAATAAATATAATCAGTAATCACACTCTGTTTAATTCCTTTTGTTGACTGTCAAAGGTAGCAGCAAGGACCAGTCTCAATTTCTGTTAAAGTTTGTTTGAAATAAAACATACAGCACCTTTTCCATGTTTCATACCATAGACCTTAAATTTAAAGAGCTTTTTCTTATCCAATTCCGTAGGACTCATCTTTTGCAAACACTTGGGAGTGCAGATGTTGTGTGTGGATATTCTGTGGGGTGGAAAAGAGGAAAACAGAGAAACCCTCTGCAGGAACCCGGGTTATATATTTAAATCTAAGCACTATGTTATGTCTCAAGGCACTTCCTATAACAATCTTTTGCCCATTCTTGGTTATCACAAGGATCGCTTTTGTATACTGAGACATATATAAATTCCCAAACCAACAAAATACAGAGAAGCCTCAGTGACACACAAACTTTACCATATGCTTAAATAAAGTTCATCAGAGCTTGGTTTTCTCCAAGGCAGAGAGTAAGCTGCTCAATCCCTCATCTTTTAACCTGAGTTACCATACATGATGTATCACCACTTTGTCGTTCAATCAGCCAAAGCGATGAATGTACAAACAGGAGGGGAATCATCTTTTTAAAAGGGTAGAAAATGACAGGACAAGGGGGAATGGATTGAAGCTGAAGGAGGGAAGATTTAAATTAGATATTAGGGAGAAGTTTTTTACAGAGAGAGTGGCGAAGTGCTGGAAGAGGCTGCCCAGAGAGGAGGTGGATGCCCCATGCCTGGAGGTGTTCAAGGCCAGGTTGGACGGGGCCCTGGGCAACCTCGTGTAGGTCCAGGCCTGGAGGTTGGTGTCCCTGCCTGTGGCAGGGGGGTTGGAACTCTGTGATCCTTGGGGTCCCTTCCAACCCAGACCATTCTGTGATTCTATGATTATTGCAGTCTTATCATACAGTACTTGCTCTGAAGATTTCTCTTTGTATGACTCAGACAAACCAATTCTTGAAGGGATTCTGTGCTTTACAGACAGTGCTGAGACTCTGTCCTGTTATTCTTTGAAATGAGAGATGGTCATTTTGCATTTAATCTTACTACATCCACCACCAGCAAAAAGGAAAAAATGGTAAAATGAAATCATTTGCTATTTTATACCTGTCTGAGGCTGGTGTTCCCATCTTGATGCTGTGTCTTCTTCAGTCAAAACTGAGGTCACTGGCCCACCTTCCTTAACTGCCACCCCACATAGGTGCCGTGTGGCACAGATTTGTTTTCCAATATTTACAGTTTCTCAGGCTTCAGTTTTACCACTGACAGCAGCAGTGTATACAAACAAAAGTGATTTCAGGAAAAGCTTACTTGGGAGGCTTATTGTGTGAGAGAGCACCTACACAGCTAAGTAAAAAGGCATCATATCCAAAATTGGTGCCCTGAGTAAGTTCATGCTGGTTGTTAATATTACTCTCATTACACTGATTGCCTTGCTGACTTGCAATGAGTGGTGGGAATGCTCTCATGTCCTGAAGAAGGCTCAAGCCACAGAAATTTTGACCCTGACTGAATTGCTCTGTAGTCCCTGTAAGCTCAGACAACTTGTCCCACTTCTCCATACAAACAAATAAAACAAACTCCTGTCCAAAAGACTTCATGTTTCAAAAGAAGAAAAAGAGTGAAAGAGAGGCTTGTAAAGATAGTTTTTTACAAGGTTCATGATCATCAAGTGGGAAACCCACACCGTATCCAAAAACATAGGTAAGAATTTCTAAAAGCAGAGTGTCGTGGATTATTTCCATGTTAAATAAGTAAGTCCTCCAAACCAAGTGTGAATTTCTGAGAGAAAACTCTATTACTACCACCTTTGAACACCAGAAAAGAGGTTTATGAAAAATATGGCAAAAGAAGTTATTATCTACCCCCAAGTCCAATGGCTTTTCACTGAGAAATAAAGTGTACCATCAATTTTGTTCTCTTATTTTTATTTTTCTCCCCGGTGTTTTCAGGGTGTGGCAATGATGTGGAACTTGAACATACAACCTCCAAAACATTTCAATAAGTTTTCAACCTGCAGTAAATATCCAGGATCTTATTGGGGCTTTAGGATTCAAAACACAAGCAGTACCTTCATTTTCTGTCTCCTTACAAATGAATGTAATAATATGCTATTAGTTTGAAAGAAGCTACAAATTTCACAACTAACTTAAAAACTGCAGCACTAAAACAAATGCAGATCTTTCCTGACACTGACATACATAAATAATATCTATTGTATTTCTCAGTCTATACAGTTAGTCCCCCTTCTGAGTTATTTCTTCATCTAATACAACATAGATAATGAGAACATATAAAGTTACACAAAAAAATCAGGAACAGTTTAGAAGTGACGTAGGTTTTCTGCTTGCAGGCATAGAACAACTTGCAGCTGGTATGGTATCAGGATAATTTCTGATATAATGGACATCCTACACGCGCTGATGACTACAGGCTGCTGTTTAAGACAAGATGCTGAATTAGGCAACTGGGCTGATTTCCTGGTTCATGGCACAGATCAAGATTTATGTTCAGTTCTTGGAGCAGTTCCAATTGCATTAATTTTTGATCAGTCAAGAAAGTGGAATTCTGCGTAGGTATTGTTCTTTGTCAGTATTTAATCGATATGACTCTGTTTATTATGTTTGTTGGTGCTTTCTACAGCTCTTCAGATGCAAATGAGGCAAGGACTGTGTCACAACTTAAATCAGTATCACTTTTACTGAATATACAGAGAGCAGCCATTCCTGATCCTGTCTTAGTATGTGGTGGCTGGACACTGAGCACACCCATATTTCCCCTGTCCATGCCAATAGAAATAGGTCCTCATCCTATTAAAATTTTCAACATTTCACGTTTTTCTTCTCTCCATATGGGAATTAAAAGAAATAAAATAAAAAGGCAGAAAATCTTTGTACATTTTTAGCAAAAGAGAGCAACATTAGGTCTGCAGAATCAGTGTTTATTGGAATCTCACCATTAAGTGATTTCACCTTTCCTCCTTTCTTTGATCCTCTTTCAAAAGCAAACCATGCAGCTAATTTTGTATTTGCCTCTCTGTTAGCTGAATTCTGTATCTTTTTTTTTTTTTCCACCAAAGATTAAGTTTAAAAGCCAGACCACCACATTCAAACTGCAGCCATGCGTTAGATTTATACAACAATATAAGCATTATAGTATTTTTCTCTTGCTGTCCTAGGAGCATAATAAAATACAGTTTTACACTGAAAATTGTCTTTGAACAAAATGGCCTGCTCTGACTCAAGCAATCTTTCCTGTGCACATGCAGATTCATATCTGCCATCTTTACTGACTGAAATAAATTTTAAGTAACTCAGCAGCACCAGCACACCTATAGCAATATGAGCTGGATTCTGTCATTGCTCACACATTACTTACAGATTCAGCAGCAAAGTGCAAATTACAGATTCTTTATTACTGTCTTTGCAAGAGACAAAATGAAGTAGCCTGACTTTCACATGGAATATTGAGTTTCTGGATTTTCAGTGTTAGGATCAAAAAAAAATTTTAAAAAACAAGTCAAGTGACCTTTTCCACCTGCTACTAGAATATCTATCTAGAAGTTGAAAAGAATATGATAAACTAGGAATCAGTCATTCCTATTTTACAATCTGCTCTAGAACTAGACTGGATTAATGCTGAGAGCCAAAAACATGATGGCAATTGCCACACATGTTTTTCAATTTAATTTGAATCCAAATACTGTTACGTTTCATTGAAATATACCTATGTAAAGTGGAGATTTTTTTAACAGTTCTGGGCAGTTCACAATTCCTGGATTAAAAATAAAATAAAATAAAATAAAATAAAAAAATCAATATACCTTTTGCAAATATGTTTTTAGAGAAATTCCTGGAACAATTTTTTCTCCTAATTATACTAGAGATGCTCAGCACCTCTTCACACCTTCTCTTACATGAGACCTTTGCTGGAAAATCTGAGCCTTGATTGGTAACTAACCCCATCATTAGCATAACATCTCCAGAGTAAATTTCATTTTTAACTCTACGTCTCTGACAGAAGGCATCCTGGTTTCAACTGTGACGGAGCTAATTTTCCTCCTAGCGACTACTGTGTTTTGGACTTAGTTTGGGATATGGTATGTGAAGGATGTTAATAATCCACTGATCTTATTAGTTGTTGCCAAGCAATCAAAGACATTTTTTTTAGCTTCACAGGTTTTGCTAATGTGTAGGTGCAAAAAGCTGGGAAGGGAATAGCCAATACCTTTGACCCAAACTGGCCAAAGAAAGCAATCCATACCATAGACGTAATGCACTGTACATCAGTGGGGGTCGGCTGGAGGACCAGGTGCCTTTCGTTCCTTCATACTTTCATTCATTTGTTCATTCATCTGGCTGTTTTTTCCCTGGCTCTCTCTTTTGGGAACTTGGTTTCTGAGATCACTGCTGGGAAAAGTGCTGTTCTAAGATCGCTGATTGGAATCATTCAGAGATTGCTCTTGTTTTCACTCTGTGATCACTGCTTGGGACAGGCTGTGTCGGTCATCAGGTCATCAGGCAGTGAGAAATTGTGTATTGCTCATTTTGCACATTCTATTATCATTATATTCTATAATTATTATTATCATTACTAATATGTAATTATTATTATCTTTTTCTTTGCTGTCCTAGTACATTCTCTTTTTCTCCACCTGTGAGTTTTCCTTTCTTTCTGATTCTGAAGGGGACTGAGCAAGCGGCTGCATGGTACTTAGTTACTGGTTGGGGTTAAACCATGACAGAAGCTATTAAGACTCTCTCATGAAACAATGTTTGCTTGATCTCTATGTGATCTGAGAAGGCGGAAAATTCTACAACTTTATTACTGTCTAACTTACTTAACTGTTTTCTTCCAGCACATTTCAAAACCATGCATTTAACAGTTTTGCTAGCTACAGTGCAACTCAGAGTTGCAGGCAGTAACAAAGTCACTGACTAATTTTCTATCCTACGAAACATCTGGCATGCAAATAGTTTAATGAATCAAAAAAACTACATGGCTACCTGGTGGTTCTGCTTAGTCTCCCTGCACTGCCCTCAGGCTGGCGAGTCCTAGAAAAATCTCAATGCTATTTCTTTTCTGTTCCTGCTGCCAGTGACAAGTGTCCCTACCACTGTCCTGAAGTACAGAAGAAGGCAGCTGCACAGCCAGACAGCTGTTTTCCTTTGCAAATCTTGAATTTCCCTTCCCATTATCAATGCTGTTTAGGAACTTGACACCTTAATTGGGCACTGAGATGCCACAGTATCGTCCTTTCTTCCTCTTCCCCAAACCTTCTTAGCACTGTGTTGTGCTCCTTCACTTGTGTGTTCAACTCAGCTTCCATTACCCTGTTTTAATTTTCTGAAGGTCCTGTAGCAAAACCTTAATTAATCATATATACAGAGAAATAATTGTATTGTAACACATTACTAAAATTATTGCCTGATATTTGCTGTGAGGTTTTGTTTATAGATGCAGGATGATGCAATTGAAACTGAGGAGGTTCTGTCTGTAGGAACACATAATTTTTGCTCTATTTAAATAACCAGTATAGGATGAATATTCAAAAACACATAGTCAGTAAATTCCACAGAGGAAGAATGTGCAAAACCCTTTTGTTTTTAAGTGATGGTACAACAAAATGTATGTTATGTTACATTACAGCTGGAAATTCAGTCTTCACAACAGATACTGCAGCCTTGCTGCTTCTGAACAGCCACAACAGTTGTAGATGCTGCAGTTACAATCAAATCTATCATTTGACATGTTAGATATGACATTTATGGAGGAGGTGCACAGTAATTCTGGAGCCAATCTACCATCTGAAAAGGAGGAAGCTCTCCTCTCCCCCTCCGCCTGCCACAAGCTTACTTTGCACTGGTTTTGGTGCCCTTCAGATCCTTTGGAGTACTGAGTCAAATCATAAAACTCACTCTAAATTAACCTAACAAAAGCAAAAATTAGGGGACAAACAGTTGATCCAATGAAGAGCAAGAAGGAGGGACAGAAAGAGAAGGAAGCATGAAACTGGAGCAGGGATAGAGAGAAGAGGGGGAAAGAGGAATTGGACATTTCAGAAGTTTTAACCTGACAGATTCAACCTACGTTGCTCTTTAAATTACTGCCAAAGGTGACTAGGTTGTTTTAAAGAAAAGCAGCACACATTCTTTCAGTTATGCCTTTAAGGACTATATCTGCTATAGAAGGAAGACATTAATATATCTATTTATCAAGCTGCCAACTGGGTGCAGCAAGGAGCACAGAGGTCAAGTGTTCAAATCCAGGGTGGACTGGCACTGGATGAAAATTGTCCCTGCCTCTTGATTGCTAGCTGTGGTAATAAAATGTGAAGCTCATGCTCAAGGAGAAAGTTCAAATCCAGAGGAGACAAGTGGGGTCAACACACACTGCCGGGGTTAATCTTAGCAAGGAATGAGTATGAGGTAGACAGGTAGAGTTGTCTTCTCAGCATACTGCAGAAAAGGAGTGAGCAAGTTTTGTACATTGTTCATTGCTCTTAGCAGAAAACGCCAGAGAATTGTGTTTGTTCCTGAGTATTTGGGTGTGTGGGTGTGTGGGTGTGTGTGCATTTTGTGGTGTACAGGTGCAGGCTGATGGGCTTCAGTTCTGAGGACTGAACAGCCACAGGCAGTTTTAACAATTAAATTTATATGCTTCAGAATACATACATGAAGGGTTTTTTTGGCTGATCTCAGCTAGACAGAAATCTTGAAAATAGGAAAATAAGGTTAAAAAGCCTTCAAAATCCTTACTTCTAGCACAGAGAACACAATTTCCAGTGATACTTAGTTTCTATCATCTTCCAGTAATTCCTAAAGGGTGTGTGGGCAAAACAGCAAATGGGAAAAAATTGATGTTGTTCAGTTACTCAATGGTGTTGTGTGTAAGAATTTTGCCACTTTAAATTAAGCCATTGAGTTACAAACAAATGAAATGATTTATCTCTACTCAGCAGATTATTCAGCTATGAGATTATTCACCAGGGGATGTTATGGTATAGATATTAAAGTGACTCCAAAGATAACTAGAAAAATACATGGAAAAAAATGCCTCAGGTATTATGGGACACAACATACCATTTCTCACACAGGATTACCTTGAAACTGAAATTTCTGGTAGATGGGAGAACACAGTGGGGGTGGGGAGTACATTACTATATGTTCTCTTTATTAATTTCTTCTTCCCAAGACATCTCTAACTGGCTGTGTTAGAGATACTGGACTAGACTGCATGGTGCTCTGAGCTAAGACAGCCAGTCTTGTACCTGAGGAGTCCAGTCGATGGGATGGTTATCATAACATACCTAAGGAAATTCCATTTCTGTCCACATATACTGAGATCAGGGGAAGAAAGACTGACTTTACAAAGCAGAAGATAAACTGAGGAATTTGAGGAATGATTAAGCCAATTTGTTACAATTAGTAACAACAAGGTATATAGATATTAATTTAATTTTTATGTTAGAATAAGATGGAGACATCCATGTTTATTTTGTACTTTTAAATTCTATGATTCTTCTGGTAATACCTGGAGATGAGACATTTGATTAAGCATTTTTAGTAAGGAGCTTTCTGCCTATTTTTTCATGAAGTATTATCATATGGAGATGTGCAGTTCTTTATGAACCATAAGAATTAAGTTTATCATTAGAGATCAGGTAATTGGCATCATTTAGAATGCAGAAGCTTTTCAGCTGTATGTGACTACTTGTCTTTAAGGAACTGACTGTCCTGAGATACTACTTCTACAGTATTTATCATGTAAATATATCTTTACAGTACATGAAACTTTCTGGTGGCAATAGAGCTCTGCTGATAAGAAGACTCACTCATTTCACTGCAGTAGAAGCTGCTGTGAATGAGCATTCATCATCTCTGGTAATAAAAACAGACATAGGAAATATTGTCCTAAGCAGTCAATAATGAAGGCATCAGTATTTTCAGTTCTTTCTGTGCTTCTCTTCAAATCTTACAAAAGTTAAGGTGAATTTTTTCTTGTTACCTGGAATTCATTATTTTTAGGTCTTCAGACACATTCAATTTGTCCTAAACATACTTGAGCCCTTCTTCTGGCTGAAGAAAATCGTGTATAAAGGCTTTTCTGATGCAGTCAGCATTTTAAAATCTCCTTGTTTCTTTTGTCTTCCCTGATTTTATTGCACAGTATCAGAATCTGTGTGAATGATCTGCTTTCTCTTAGAAACTCTGTCTTCCAGTTTAAGTAACATGATATTATCAGTAAAACCATGGTCTTGAAAATCATAGGTACTGCTTTTCTTCATCCTACCTACCTACCCACCTTGAGCTACTACTGGAGGCCACAAAGAGAACACACATTTCATCAAATTTACTTTACATTTTTAAATGGAAAAGGTAAACTGGGAGGAATACAGAGACATTGTCTGAACATTCAGGGTTGAGTTTAGGAAAGCCAAAGCCCAATTTGAAATTGAATCTGGCCAGAGATGTCAAAAACAACAAGGAGGGCCTCTATAAATATGTAAGTGACAAAAAGAAGACTAGGTTAAAATGCAGACTACAAAAACAAGGTGGGGCACCTAGTTACACAGGATATAAAAAAAGGATGAGGTACTGAATCTCTTTTTTGGTAGTGAAAATGAACAACACATTCACGGGATGAACAAATTCTCCAAACAAAAAAACAGTGTGAGGTGTTCACAAGGTCTCTCTCTTTCTTTCTTTCTTTCTTTCTTTCTTTCTTTCTTTCTTTCTTTCTTTCTTTCTTTCTTTCTTTCTTTTTCATAGAGCAGTCATTGAACTCCACAGTGTTACCAGGTAGGACAGAGGGGATTTCATTGAACTCCACAGTGTTACCAGGTAGGAAAATCTTTGCAGACAATACCGTGATTTTGTAGCGTCCATGTTTAGTAGCCATTGATGCACCTTGCAATGATATCTCAAAAGTTTCCCTTGTTTAATCCTTCTGACTCGAATTCAACATATCCTATTCAAATGGATATAAATTGCCAAAAAGTAAGAAATTAAGAACTAAACACATGAACTCCCAAAGAAGAGACAAATCAGTTGAATTGCTCTGGTTTCTTTTCATTTTTTTTTTTTCCTTAATTTTCTTCCATCTATTTATCTACAACATGTAAAACTTACACAAGGACTTCTTGCATTGCACAAGAGAATGTGAAGCTGCTCATTAACAAATGCTGAGGGATTTCATAACTAAGCAGATTTTGATCTAATTCTTCAGGAAAAAAGTTTCAGTTGCTACACTTTTCCAAGGAAATGCAGGTATACAATATGGACAATCACCATGAGGCCATTTTCTGTTGCAGTGATGTGTTTTTAATTCTTTTTTGCCATTGCAGGGAAACATTCAAACTGACTGCAGAAAGACATGTTAAACCCAATGCAGTCATAGACCTTCCTGCTGCTCAGAGTAACCTCTTGCCCATTCAGAAGGAGGAAAGCCCAGGCTCAAATCTTGACTGTACTTGACTCAAAGAGGGATTTCACCTGACTTGTCAGTCCTTCACAGTATGGAAGACTCTGGTGTATTGGTTGGTTTGCAAGGCTGTAAGAGGCCCAGATAATGTCATACCAGACGAATAACAAAATCCCACATTTTTACCTGTGTCAATGCTGTAAGAACTCTGAGGTAGGAAGACACTTTAGAACATGTATTATATGTTTCATGCAGCCAAGGTGGAATTCTAGGTGTTGTTTAAACACAAATAGTTATCCTCAGAAATACGAGAATAATTGGGTTTAGAGTTACAACAGCAATTCATGGTTACTACTGCATTGGGCAGTGTATATAACTGAGCCCAACAGGGTACAGTAGTCACAGCTTGCCAAGGTTCAGAGCTGATTTATGATGACCTTGATTTAAGCTTGTTGGTTCTTGGAGCTTCCCTCCACAGGCTGAGCCTTTGAGGAATCCATCTTCATTGTGTGCTTGAGCCTCAGCCTGGATTATGAGTGAGGCCATCTCGGGCTTTCAAGCACTTGCAAGAATCAGAGGTACCTGAAAGCAGAGAGAGGTATTTCATTCCCATCCATGGCCTTGTCTTCAGCAACTGCCCCTCTTTAACCATTCCTAACAAGCTAAACTGGCTGGTTTAGCTATGAGAAGTTTGACATCAAGGAAGGGGAAGGTTCTTCCTTCTCACTCCTGCATCCACGTGGATTCATCTTTACATGGTTGCTGACACAGTTCTCTTACTCGATCTTCAGTAATTCACATTTCCATCTTATATCCAAAATTTACTATATATCATTTGTCAGATATGTGGGTTTTGTTTTCTTTGTTATCCAGAAAACTAGCATTACCTCATTCCCAAGACCATATTATTTCAATGACCAGTAGCTGATCATTGGTGAGTTGTCTGTAGCCATGGGACTTTCTCTTACAGTCACACCTGCAAGGCCTTTGCTATCATTCAATGCCTATAATCTTCTGTACTGCATTTGCAGACTGTTCATTCTACACCGAATAACTAACAACCTGGTTTTATCATCTCCTGTCGCAGAGATACAAAACTGAAGGACCTAACCAAACAATTATACACAGCTAAACAAAAGCTAAACCAACCTATGTAATAGCCATTTGATTGCTAGCAATCTCTGTTTCAACTAAACAAGCTGAAAGAAAACAAAAAGTAGGTTACATAAATCAAGAGAAAGACTGATGAATCCTAAAGCCTGCATCTTTAGCTTAGCACAAAGTCTGTGACCTGTTACCAGAATGGCAAAACCATATTCATTGGATTACATGGTTTTATACTCTAGAGCTTAACAGAAACCCCTTTCAATCTTGATGCAAGATTGGAATTTCTTATATTTCTGAGCTAGAAATGAGATTAAAATCCAGTCTGTGACTGACAGTCCTTGAGTAAGGAAAACAGTTTACAAAAAGAAAACATTTTTTTTTTCTTCATTTCATAGAAAAAAAAAAATCATAATGAATCACTATTGCTTTGGATTTCTCTCGACTTCTGTCAATAAAACTAATGGCAAAAGTAAAAATACAGGTTGAAACTGGAAAGTGACTTGTGTATTCAGGACTTACACTAAGTGACTCAGATTTATGAGTATTCAGTTATTAGAAATACCTCTCTATTTGCTAGTGGAAACTATGTGTCTTTATTTAGGGGAAAACTTCATCTCAAATTTTGATTACATTAAAATTAATGAGAAAATATATTGAACACATTTTTCCTATATGCACCAAACATCAGTTAAATAAATGCTTACATGTCTACATCACCAAGAAAATAGCCAATATTCATTATCATTCTTTTTTTTTTTTTTTTTTTTTTTATATTAGCTATACAGTTGGGAAACAAAACATTTCTAACAATATGACTCGAAAAATTTTTGAAACAAATGAAGTGGATCTCAACCTTGTGGAAAGATTCATGTATGAGAAGAATGATGCTGTCCCCTATTTCCTGTAATATTGAATTCAACATATGAAAAATATGTCAAACTAATAGTGTATCACTATTTCCTTTCCACAGTGTCCTGGTTTCAGCTAGGATAGAGGTACTTTTTTTCCTATAGATGGTACAGTCGTGTGTTTTGGAATTAGGATGAGAATAATGTTGATAATACACCAATGTTTTACTTGCTGCTGAGCAATGCTTACACTAAGTCAAGGGCTTTTCAGCTTCTCATGCCTTGCCAGCGAGGAGACAAGGGGTGCACAGGAAGCTGGGAGGAGGCACAGCCAGGACAGCTGACTCAAACTAGCTAAAGAGATATTCCATACCATATGACAACATGCTCAGCATATAAAGCGGAGGGGAGCTGGCCAAGAGATGCCATGGCTTGGAGACTGACTGGGCATCAGTCAAAGGGTAGTGAGCAATTGTACTGTGCATCGCTTGTTTTGTATATTTTTTTACCTTTATTATGATTATTCTCTTCCTTTTCTGTCCTGTTAAACTGTCTTTATCTCAACCCACGAGTTTTACTTTTGTTTTTTCAATTCTCACCCCCATCCCACTGGGGGCAGGGGGAGTAATGAATGGCTGTCTGGTATTTAGATCTCTGCCAGGTTAACCCACAACACAGAGGTACAAAGTAATCTCTAAAAGAACCTGTACTACCTAGGTGCCTCAAAATCCAAGTCTACAGGGACGGGCTATAGGAATGAGAGATTTTTCATTCTCCAGCACCATTGAAGTCAACAGAAGGCTTTCCCTGATGAAAATGAGCAGAGGTCTGCCCTTTGATCATAATCCTCTCTAGTGAGCCCACCGTGCAGACTGTCAAACAGTGTCAGATGCAGTGGTGAAACAAGTGCACTCTTAATATGAGGAAGGGGGAAAATCATTTCTACTCTGATTTACAGTCAGTTTTGAAGAATTTTGTGCCCTCTTAAACCAAATTCAGACCATTCATGACAAGCTGTTAAGTGCTGTAATGCTGAATCCCCGGTCACAACATACACAAGAATATGCTGCCATGGTCAGTTGCCTTTTATTCCTTTTAGAGACCATCATTTATGTATTATATCCCTGTGGAAAACAGATGAGTCAGGCTGAAAAATCTTGAACACTAGACCTGCCTGGATCACATGCTGTTGCTAAAGATGCTGGCTGTTTACATGGTGTCGTTTGGATCAGTTCAGGTAGCCCAAATATATAAATCAAACTTGTATACATGTATTTGCTTTGACATCAGTTCTAAATGCTATTGAAGTGAACAGCATTCTGCTAACAGCAGCATCCTGTGTCTGCTCAGATGTATATTTACAAATATTCAGGTGTTTCAAGAGGTTTTCAGAAGTGGTATGTGAATAACTGAAGATTGATGTGTCAACTAATGTTGCACAGCTTTTCAAGGTCTTTCTACAAATACAAGTTATTGCTCTGGCAGCAGTGCAAAAGAATTCAGTGAGAGTTGAAAAAAAAAACAAAACAAAACAAAACAAAACAAAACAAAACAAAACAATTCTGATTCTGACAGTCCCTGTCTTGCTGAAGATGTCTTACTTCAATGTGTTGATCCAAATGTGTTGAAGATCAGAGGGCTGGAGCATGTCTCCTATGAAGCCAGGCTGAGAGAGTTGAGGCTGTTCAGCCTGGAGAAGAGAAGGCTCCAAGGTGACCTTCTAGCAGCTTTCCAGTACCTGAAGGGGCCTAAAGGAAGGTTGGAGAGGGACTTTGTACAAGGGCGTGTGGTGAAAGGACAAGGGGG
>KL268476.1:244-16039 GCA_000699545.1 Podiceps cristatus
CTTATCGTTCAGGTGCTGCCTCAAAGCTTCTTGAAGGTCCTGGTGGCCAATAACGATTTCCAGTAACGGTATTTAACCAGTTTTAACGGGCCGTTACTTCTCAGCATGTACTAAATTTACGCTGAAATACTTAGTGCTTAATGAAATAGTAATAGCGATTTTTTTTTCCTCGCATAAAGCAGTGATATCGCTAAAAATAGAAATCATTTGAACTCAGCTGTTGCCTGTAAATACATCTTTGTTTCAAGCTGGCATTTAACAATGGTAGTTCACAGTGAAACAAAAGCTGTAATCAGAGCACAACAATGAGAGCTGAAGTCAACCGCAAACAATGCCGTACCATTCCCATGGCAACTTTTTCCCATCAAACGCTGGCTAGGTCACACACTGCAGCTGCACAAGCCAGAAGCTTTTCAATCTGGCCTCCATTCACAATTATACATTTTTTTTTCATTATTTTCACTTAAGTGTTTTACTGGAGTTAATGTCAGACAATTAACAGTAGCCAGCATCATGTCCCTCCCCCACTTAGGTCCCGGGTTGACATTTCTCTCGCTGGTGGAACTATCGTGGTTCTGGCAGCTCATTAAGCGACTGCAGGATGTGGCCTGCCATTCCACTGCGCGTGGAAGAGCCCTTTGCAAAAAACATACGCCCCTTTTGCAGTTAAAAAAGCTGTGCAATCAAAAGCCTTTTTGTAACACAGGTGCAGGTGGTGGCAGAATGAAAACCATGGCAGTCTACAGTCTGATATGCCTTAACTCTTAAATACTTTGTGATAATAGGACTCAGGAAAGGAAAAAAAAAGTATTGTATTTAAAAGGGAAAATATATGGGAATCAGGTAACAAAACCTCATATTGTAGTTTACCATATTTTCCACCACAGAAGACTACTGCAACCTTTCTTTTGGGATGGCCTAATTCTTCTGATGGTTGCAATTTTGTGAGGAGAAAATCATATATAAAGAACTATATTTAAGCTGAGATACAAACTTTATAAATAGCCAAATGCCCTGTGAGTTGCACTGTTCGCAGAAATACATTCACTAAATATGCATGTGGGGAACCAAAAGACAAATTGCTCGGCCCCTGACCAGTGTGAGACGGAAAAGTCATCTGCCAGACACCACTCCCTCTGTACCCAGTGCATGGCGCTGCCCATGTCTCCCCAGACAAGCAGGCTTCTGAACACTTTTAAAATTGTCTATAAACCACCTAACTTTTATCCCTGTAATGTTGAAAAAGAAAAGGGCTTGGCAGTGACAGGTTAATGGTTGGCCTCAATGATCTTAAACGTCTCTTTCAACCTAAACGTTTCTATGATTCTATGACTTTAAAGGATGAGAAGAAGGATGAAGGCAAAGATTTTTCCCCCCCATGAATTACAGACGCAGTGCAGGTGAGGACAACATGGTACATCTCCATGCTAAACCATTTAGGTCTCAGTCTTTGATGTCCAAGACAACCTTATGTGTATAGAAACATAAATATATCTCTAATGCCGCAATTTAAAGCAAAACTAACTTTAGGTAGGAGGCTGCTTATAGCTGAGTGTTATGGTGGTGCACTGCACGCTACTGGTACACAGGCTACTTAAAGCTCAGCTGAGCTCACCGACTTTGAAGCAATTCAATATTTTCAGTATTCCTTTCTGTCGAGTGTGCGAATGTAACGGCTGAAAGAAATCGTGGTGACAAACAGGTAGACTTCAGACCTGAAGTGATTAGATCCCACGGATGCTTTCCCATTCTTCCGCAACACCGAGTACGTATGCAAAGATTATGAAGGATGGAATCTATTTTTTACCTACTCTGCAATTTCTAGAGATTTTCAACAATAAAGTCTGCACTGGATCATGCCCTGTGCAGTGCCACTGACTTCAATTTAGAAATTGGCTTGGAGCCCAGTATATTCCAGGAGAACTGAGACAGGCACTTATTTCCTCTCCAGTTGTCTTCATTCATAGTTTTCCAAAGCTGGCAGGTATTCTCACAACAGTCTTCATGCCTGGGAAAAAAATATTGGCAGGCCCCTTCTGTAGCGATCCTTTACTCAGGCTGCTGTGAGTCTCATCGTCAAAACGGGTAGGAGAGTTTGGACATGACTTCCTGCCCTGCTGGAAGTTACTCGAAATACAGTCTATAATAAAGAGCATTTGTTGGGTGACCTGCGGCAATATGCACCTTTAAGAACAAGTGTTTATTTCACAAGGTATGGAAATTCCCAGTAGAACATATGTGTATAACAGTAATACCAAAAGAAATAATGTGAATCTCTCTCTATATGTATATACAAATATACAGATATAAATAGAGTAATGTGAATCTCTCTATATATGTATATACAAATATACAGATATAAATATGCATATCACATATATACCCGGTCCACATAAATCCGCATCTCGCATGCTCTGGCAATGAAGCAAAAATATTCAACAATTCCAAAATATCCCAGTTCTTAATTTTTCTGATTCCATTTTCATGACGGGTCATTTTATGCAGCAGAGGAAGTTCAGCAGCTTTATGCATACACAGAAATAAAGCGCTCTGAACAAAAACGCACTTCATTGCTCTAAAGAAATTAATTCTGCTTTAGACAAAACGGTTTTGTTAAAACTAACAGTTATGTTACAGTTGAAAACAGGAAAAAGCCTGGCCAGTGAATTACTAAGTGCAGAGCAAAATGCTCTCAGTATATTCTTTTTTTATGGGTTCAGTGTTGCAAATTCCATCCACATGTAGTATGCCCCCTGCGCACTGTTTTAGAGGGGGTGTTACTGAACTCAGCGGGACTACTTTTCTTAGAGGATATGATCAGGCGAGGCCGTTACTCTGCTAACACCTTCCGTCTTAGCAACCAAGTCTTTCAGTCATTAAACTTTATCCCGGAGGATGAATGTCTGAGTTTTCTGAAACAGCATGGGATTGATTTGGTAATGTTTATTAGCTAATTAGATTATTTGCCATAATGTAGAGATAGACAAGAATTCTCCAAGGTTCCCGTCAGTAGGACCTGGGGAAGAACCACCCAGGTTCTGCCAGGTGCTGTGGCTTCAAACACGTGAGCAAGACGGCTCTAAGAAACAAGGTTGTCTTCTCCGCCGCAGGAGTACAGCCATGTCCACCTCCTGTTACGGACACTTTCTGAAGCCTGAGAAGGTAACACCACTGATCCCTGAGGGATCGCTACCCAGCGGGTAGTGAGGGAAAAGCCCCCTCTCCGTCCCTGCGGGAAGAAGCGCTGCAGAAGGAGGTTTCCCTACGATCGTTGCCTTACAGCAAAACTCCGTGCGGGATGGGCACCCTGAGGGCAACGCAGACAGGCCTCTTCCCTCCATGCCTCCCAAGGGGAGGGAAGGAGCAGAAGCATTAAAATCCCTGCACGTATAAGCAGAGAGTTTAATTCAGAAGCTGCTTTAAAGTGTATCTAAAATCGGTATTTTAAAGTCTCTAATTGAGAGCTGAAACTTCACCTCTTCTGATAAAATTATGTCGACAGAGCTTGGAAATTGACTCTCACATGGAGGTTGAGTTCATTCAGCTTCAGCTGCCAGTCGTTGGGTCTTGTTATTAACTTGATACTGAGGTAGAAAAGCACCCTGATGTAACTGCTGTGTATAAGTACTGATAATGTATAAGTAATTTCTCAGCCCTTTAAGTACTCTACTTCCCTGAAAGTCATACTTAAACACTTTGAGTCCGTTAGCACTAGGAATTGAATATTCTTATGTTGCAGTTGTTTTCCTCATTCCTATGTGCATATCATTATACTAAAATTTCCGATGATATAATTCATTTTCTATCAAACAGTGCCTTTCTATTTTTATTCCATCATTTTTAGATATAAGGTTTATTACTGAAAAACAAAAAGCCCTTTTTTTCCCCCCCTTATTCTATTTTAGTCCAAAGCCATTCCCCATAAAAAACCATGAATTGTCTTTAAAATGTAGTGTCTCCGTAATAAAAAGTTCGGAACATTTTCTTCGGTTGGGGACTATTGCTTCCATTCCGAAGCTTAAAAGACAAGAGCTTAATCTTCTTCAGAAAAGGGCGTATTCTGCACTGAAATATATGCAAACTGCCCAGAGGGCTTTCAGCGTGCACGGCTGTTGCCGTCACTTGCTCAGCTCAGGATGGTGCTTTGCTTCTTACTGTGCTTGGGCTCCGCAGCGGCATTCCCGCGAGAACGCCGGGGCGCGACGCCTTAATGGGCTCGGGGTGCCTATGGAAGGTCAGGGTGCCTGAGGTCGCTTTCGGGCAGTGGCACAGACGAGATGCGGTGCCTTCAGCAGGTGCCCGTCGCCAGGCACCGGTTAGCGATACACACCTTCTCTTGTGGAGGGTTCGCGGTCTACGTCTGGAGGTGTTCAATAGTGTAAACATGATTTATTTCTAGAAAAAGTGATACTTCATTGGAGAAGTATGAAGTACAGAATGTGAGACAGAGGCAATGAGATGCACTATTTTATTTAATTTTTCACTATGCACTGTATTCACAGAGATAATTTACATCTATATTAGAATAGTGTGGAGCAAAACAGATGGTTGAAGTGGTTCTCATTTGTACTTTTACCTGGAGCCATAACATAATACTTCTCACAGTCTTGGAGCAAGAGTCTAAATTGCAGTCCACGATGGGTGGAAGTATGAAAGCTTTCATTCGGTTATAGCACAATCTCAAAGTCCTTTGCGATGCTCTGCCCTCGGCACACCCTTCTGACTTAGCTGTGGCTAATATTTCCCATGCTGGGGAATCCCTCGGTGATGGCTCTCTGGGTTTCTCCGTCCGGCCGTGCCAGGTGGCGAGAGTCCCACTGCTGGACGAAAGATTAAAATTGACCATTGGGATTAAAGCAGCTAGAAATTTGGTCCCAAACTTGACAAAATTTCAGTGTTTGTAACTTCCAACTGCTCTAATTTTTAATATAGGAAGCCAAAGTCTTTGCCCGTTGTGCACATTATGCAATGGGTTACTGATGTAATCTGTCTGTGAATATTTTGTCATAAAAAGCTGCCCAGCTTGGGTCTTACCAATTTAAAATACTTGCATCTTTATTCCATTGTCTCTAGGTTTTACATTTTTATTGAGGTCAGTGCGAAAATAAGGCTTTTTTAGTATGTTCTCATGGTAACTGATGCAGTTGCGGCATTGTCTATGAAAATTCCCTGTTGCCAGTAAAACCTATCGGGAGGGCACCCTGAACGGACAGCTGCTCGGGGAGAGAGCCGGAGCCGGAGCCGGAGCCAGCCCCGCCAAGGTGACGAACGGGGATTTGCACCGACAGCAGCCCCTGTGCCGGGGCACAGCGAGTACCCACCACCGGGCCCAGAGGCAACCACAGCCTCTCCTTCTCGGCCCCCAAGGATGCTTTAGGAGATAACAATTTTTCTCTGTAGCCCTTTTTCTGAGCCCTGTTGCCATGAACAAGTACACCCAGGGCTAAACATAAATGAAATTGAACCTCTGCTGCAAATTAAGTTAACTGACAGTGCACCCGGCACCGCTCCTGATACTGCTCTAGCTTGTCTGGATTTTCAGCATTTCCTTTCCCTCCACCGATTTTCTACTCTTGCCAAAACCAGCTCCACAGGTTGTGGCAATAGCTTCAAGGGGTTGTGTAAACGGTAGCATTGCCAGGCCATCCGCGCCTCTGCTCAGCCGGGGACAACGCTGGCGTCTCTGCTCCCGGCAGTCTGTCATCCTGAAGTAGACAGATGTTGACAACTGTTCTCATGCCAAATCCTACCTTTGCCATCAAGCTACTGTGCTCACCCAGCAAAAATTTATCTCAGTTACCCAGCTGGCTTTATATTTCAAAGGCAGAGACCCTATTTCCATGGATTGGGTTTTTGTTCCCCCTGGTATCTGGAGAGGCAACATTTTCAGAAGGTGTATTGAGCTGCTCTGTGACATTTTAGGATTTGTTATTATTATTCTGTAGACAGCTGAGCTGTGAAATGTGTCAGTCTTTTTTTCTCTTTTTTTTTTTTTCCTTTACGACTGAGTGCAATTCTAATATTAATGATTAAAAGATGACTGGTTCTGTCAATCTTCTTTTGTCTTGGGGAAAAGAAACCAGAAATGACTTATCCTTTGGATTATTTGGTAGGCTCATCACACCTTAGAAACATTTAAAAGCAACTGTAATGTCATGGGCCATGTCTCTGACTGGGAATGACCTCACTGCTATGGAAATACCTCTGTAGATGTTAAATAAGGTCTTATGAACCACTAACACAAGGATGAAATAAGATTAGAAAGGAGTGAGGTAGAGCTGATGCAGGGGAAAAAAGATAAAATAAATATTTGATGGCAATTAAGATGCATGTCTTTCTTTTTACAGAGATTAATTGAGTTATAATTTTGTTAAAAGCATCTTTCATTTTTGTTAAAAGCAATAAGAACCCAACGGAAGTATCTTATGGTCCTTTCTTGTATTAATTATTAACCAGCAGGAGTAATCAAAATCATTAAATAAATTTGTCTCTCTCCATTAAAAGCGTAGCAGCACAGTTTGCAGTGGCAGAGCGTGGCCAGATCTGACATTTTTAAGGGAAAAAAGGATGGGCAAAAGAGAGCAGCTGGTTTTTGTGGCACATGCTGGGAGAGAGCAGAGGTGAACCTGTGCGGGGGCAGCCCCCGCCGCGCTGGGGCACAAACCTGCCCGTAGGGCACAGCCCCGTGGCCTTGCCTGAGGTAGTTGCAAGTAACGGCGTGCTTCCCTGCCAGCCTCCCAGTCCTTAAATGGTTTTACAGTTTGAGGCCAGTGGATAAAAAAAAGTGTCCTATTTCCTTAACGGCACACGGTTGCCTTGTTTGGTGTCATTTATTCCCTTTGCGCCTCTTGCATTTGAGAAATCAGCAGCCATTGCTGCCGGAGACCGGGGAATCTCCACGCTGCTTCTCCCGGGCGAAGGCCGGGAGCGCGGTAGGGAGCTGGCCCTTGGATCTGCGGGAGCGGTGGTACTGGTGGCGCTGGGCCCCGGCCTGGACCCGTGCTGGTCTGCTGGGGAAGCATCCTCCTCCTTCAGGGAGCCGGCTCAGCACCAACCGCCCCTGGCTCCTGCGCCCTTAATCCCAGTTGTTTAAATGAAGAGACTCTCGTGAATGCTATAAAACTGCAGTTTGCTGAGAAATCAAGGACCAGCGGGCTGTGATAGAAGCCAATTTAGTCCACAAAATGCAAGAGCTGTGATAAGGAAGAACAAAGGACAAAAGGAAAAAAGGCAGAAATCGTGGCTAACAATTACATGACTAACCCACTCACTCCTCTGCAATGATTAAACATTAAACTCCCACAAGCTAAGTAAACAAACAAAAAAAATACCCTCTGAATTCCCCCAAGGCTTTGTCTTTGTTGCAAGGTCTGAAGTTGAGGGATGAGCGCAGCCGCAGCCGCCGAGCTCCCCTCCACCCTGGAGGGGCTGTCTGTAACGGGAGCGGGGTGTCTGTAACGCGGGGTCTCTGGCCAGGCTGGCCTCAGCTTGGGGCGCTGAGCACGCTGTGCGTATAGCTCCCATACCATCCGTATAGATGCAGCAGGGTGTCAGAGGCTCCATCCTTCTGCAGAGCAAGGGGCTCCACCTTATCTGCGTGGCTTCTGGCCCAAAGAGGCCAAATGCTACCTCTTTTTTTTTTTTTTTTTTTTTTTTCCTATGGAGGAATAATTTGCATTTCGCTCTCCTTAGCTGTTACAGCCCCAGTAGCTTGTCCTCCTTCTCCTTCACTGCATTCATCAGGGGATCCCAGGCACATGCAGACTGTCTTCAGCCTGAAATCTGGCTTTTGCTACTTATCGCCTCCCCTGTTTGCCAGCACAGCTTTAATTATTCTGACTAACTTCAAAAGCAGAAAGAGATTTTAAATCACCCCTGATTACAAAGCAAGGAACTGAATTTACTTTTACAGAGCGGCCTTGCCAAAATAAAGACCACAAAAGTGGTTCTCTCATAGGTCGACTCAACCGCCACTTTATCAAAGAAAGGAACGTCGCAGCCGGCTTCCCACGCAGCTCCCGTCCCGGCTCCGGCTCCCATCCCCGCAGAAACCCAGCTTCCCTTGGGAATGCAGCGCCAGCACGCACGGGCATGCCGGAGTGAGCACACACACACACACAAACAAATCTTCCTTTCCAGGGTCCTACAATGCGCTTGCTTACCGAAAAGCTCGGCTTTCCACCTCCGCTTGGGGCTGCCGCCTGTGCTCGGGGTGCAGGCTGGAAACGGGGGCAGCAGAAGCTGCTGAGATTGTGGTTCGGCTTGTTCCTGGGGACAGCAGCGAGGCTCTGCGAGGGCAGAGGATGGCCGGCAGGAAGGCTCTGAGGTGGTGGTCCAGAGGCAGGGGGCTGGGGGCAGCTGGAGAAAGGGGACTGAAAGTCCCCGGTTGCTGGCAATGAAGATTTTCCCGCTGGAGCCTCTCCACTGCTGTCTGAGCAGCCAGGCAGCAGTCAGGTGCCCAGGAAGGTCTGGGGCCACAGTGAGACTCTGTACAACCCCAAGTCACCACTTTTAGGCGTGGAGAGTAAGTAAACAGAGATGCCCTGACTGCACACTTGTTCGCAAATGCACCGACTTTGTTAAACTATCACAATAAATCCAGACACATGAAAAGGCCAGACATGCAAAAAGGATTTGGTTTCAAAAAATTTGAAAATAGCCCACTCCCAAAGCTCACCTCTGAACACCATCACTTGGAAGGGAACAAGACATCTGAAATCAAAATCAGAAATATTGTAAATGTTTATTTCTTCAATGCTGTGGCCAAACCCATGTGTCACTTCCAGTATACGCCTGGCTGATATAAATGGGGCTGTAGCTTAATGGGACTATTCCTCAGCAGACCTAAAGGTAAGGCCAGGCAATTGCAACTGGTCGAGTTATCGTGTCTAGTAAGTTAACTCAGCCACATGAAAGGCTGGCTTAAAATATCTATATTTTTTGTGGTAGCAATAGGCTATGGGTTTGTTTGCAGCTGGGGAATATGATTCAGTGAATGAGAAGTGGCATATTAAGCTCAGCTGCTTGAACAAATGTGTGTGCAAATAACAGCGGTGGATTAAGGACTAAAGGAGTTTTAAGGAGTAAAAATGTGGAGCTCTAAGGGAGTTAGAGAGCTGACAGGGGAAAAGTAAATGGGAATGGTAAAACAGGAGAGGAAAGGGGCAGGAACAGGGAGAAGAGAAAAAAAAAAAAAAAAAAGGAAAAGAAATTGTGGAGCAGACATAAAACCAGAGGAGATTACCAGGAAGAGAACAAAAACAAATGGAGACTGGGTCATCCCCTTTCAGACAGTGATGGTGAAATAAAACCTCATTAGAACCTAAAGCGGCCACTTCAGTTCAGCATCCCCGGAGAGCCTCGTAAAATCAGCACGATGTACCCAAAGGTACGGAAAACGGTGAGTACCGCTGCTGGGTAATCTGTTTTCTTTCGTTTGATGGAGGTCGTGACTTTGATATTTTCCACCAGACTGGCCCAATTTGGGTGTCGCGCTGTTTGTTTGTTTACAAATACAGAAATGTCTCCGACATCTGTCTGCATTCTCCTAGCAGCTACCTCATGGTTCTTGCAACTTCCCACCCTTGCCCACAGACCTTTCCTGGAAGGTTCGTTTGTGTTCTTTAAAACACCCTTTAGCTAAACTCCCTTAACTCACTTTAAACCAGAATGACAAAATTGCAATGGGTGAAAGCTGTCTTCGCCTTTACATAATGTTTTGCTAATTTTAACAAACAGGTTGAGTGGTCGGAACCAGTGGGGCTGCTGAAGAGCCATGAAGAGATTACATAGTCGGATATTTCTGGAAACGTCTATATTTCTAGAAATACAAATGGAATCATAACAAGATCAGAGTGCAGCTGTGCACAGAAGAGGCAACTCATTTTTCACCTCCATCATCAGGCCAAAATTAGTCCAGCAGCGGTTGGAGAAGTGATGTGGTCGCCTGGCTTTACAGCAGCTAGAGCAGAAGCCTGTGAAATGGCTGCAAGCTGGGGCTGGGTGTCAACAAGTCCTTTGAGCCCTTGGAGCAGCCTCTGGCTCATCCCCGTCTGCATCCCGCAGCAGGTTCAACCTCCAGCTCCCCTCCTGGGGCATCCCTTGGGGTCACCTGGTGCCACTGCAGGAAACAAAACCCATTTGGGAAATACGCGGAAACCACAAGGTCAAAGCCTCGAGCGTGCGTTCTGCAAAGAAACAAGCTATTCTCTGCACAGCCTATTCCTAACCGTACGGGTTTGTGCCTGACCCTTTTCCCCAGGCTGCGAGGCTCTCAGCTCCTTCCCATGTCCTCTTGGCCGTCCCCTGGGGTGGGCCGGGGCTGTGGGCAGCTGCCCAGCAGGCAGGACCACAGCCAAGGACCACGTGTCCTCTCCGCCAGCAGCCCGACACGTCTCTCCTCCCTGCCCCCTGCCAATTTTTATCATCTGGGCAGGTATGTCATTATCTTTGGGATTTGTTAGGCTCTGGCAAATTAGGTTTTAATTAGGCAGTAGGTTCTAGGTTCTGAATTCCGTCAAAATATATTTTAGCCTTAATTCTGCTTTAAAATTGGCTTCTGTGTAAGAACACGTGAAAAATTATGTGTGTGAGCTTGGGAGCTTACTGCCTATACAATTTATCTACTAACGGCTGTCCCTAAATGTTTTATGTTTCCTACAATATGTCAATGTTATAATTGTACAACTGATTGAACAGGGGGTTTATCGAACTGTCTCTAGGAACAGTTTACACTTAAGTATTCAGCCAACTGTTAACTGCTAAAGCTTTAACAGAAATATTGCTTTAAATTTCCTTTCAAAATTGTGATTTTTTTTTTTTTTAAGCAAGTAAAAAATAAACTTCATGCTGTAGAAATGTGCAGATGGTAGATTGTTTTCCTGACCTCAGAATTACTATGAAACATGTATTTTAAATACTGAGAATCTTGAAAGTGAATGTATTTACAGGAATGAAAGTCTGACCAGAATGATAAATGAATTGGGCTTCATCAGAAATAAACAGTGACCTATTCATAGCTCTTTCAAAAAGGGAAGAATTTTGCAGATGTTGTTAGGTCAAGTTATATAAAAAGACAGTTTATAATGAGCAGAATGTGTGTGCTGAAGCCAAGGCCAGTCTTCACAGACACATGGTTTTCCCATAGCTACGTGACTTTATTCCCCAGTGGCATGGCTTCGTTTTGATACACGCTCCTTTTCATCTCTGACCATTGCACCATCCCCTTGGCGGTGGGATTGCTGGAGAGCACAGTGAGAACTTGGTGAGACACAGGAAACTGAAGTTTAGGCTTAAATCCCTTAAGACATCCCAAACCGTATTCATGGGAGAGATGCCCAGTGCCGAGCAAAACCTGCCCCGGGAACCCGCGCAATGGCCGTCACGGGGGCAATTGCTGCAGCGCCCGGATTTTGGGCAAGGTCAAACATCATTCTGATGTATCCATCAGTGCCTCGACGGGTGCCTCCCCCCACCCCACCCCTGTGTGTGGGAAATGCTCGCTCAGAAGGCAGCTGCAGCTCCCATGGGCAAGGCTTTGCCTGTCTGGAAATGCAATTTTGAGAGCCCCGTGTCTGGAGTCCAGCAGGAGTAAAGAGCTCATCTAGAGCTGGAGCCCAGTTTTCTCCCATCTCAAGTGATGGGAGAGTCAGGCAAAAGGCTTTAATCCAACCAAAAGCCGAACTGCAGGAGAGCCAAGACGAGTTTTTAAAGTGCTCGTGAGTTGACACCGATTTTCATTTGAAAACCCTGAGTATAGATTGCCTACACCAAATCCCAGAACACCAGAACCGTTTCACTGGCTTGGAGTCCAACACACTCTCCATTAAACCACATTTCATTTATTCTAAATAAATAGTCTACATCCTTTATGGCACCATAATATATCTCAGGCAGTGGCTCTGCTGTTATTAAAGTAGAAGAAGAGGGGAAAGAGACTGATAGTTGGTGTTTCATGCGCTGAAAGGCAGAATTAATAATAACCCAGGTACGCGATGGCACTGCTGCACCAGTTCTGGCCTGAGCCTGCCTCTCTGTATATCAGTGTTGCACAATATTTCAGCTGTAACATAGAAATTTTGGAACAGAGTCATCCTGGAAAGAACAATTTACACCCAAGGTGCAGATCCCTTGCTCTGAAACAGGCTGTGTTCTGTTCCCTCTGTGGTCAGCAGGGTTGCGTGGGTGGCTGCAGAAGTCAGACTTGCAGGGCCCAGAGGCTGCCAAGAGCCGTGCACTAAAATTCAAACTGTAGAAGTGGGGTAGGAGGAAAGGACATAGGCTGGAGGGTCAGAGAGGGCACAGGGTAATGTGTGAACTCATAAAGATTTACAGAAACAGTTGCAGGAGTGATCTAAATTAGGCTCATTCATTGTTTTAAGAATCAAAGAATCATTTTCCAGGTGTCCAGTTCTGGGTTCCCCAGTTCAAGAGAGACAGGGAGCTACTGGAGAGAGTTCAGCAGAGGGCTACAAACACGGTGAGGGGACAGGAACATCTCTCTTATGAGGACAGGCTGAGAGACCTGGGATGTTTAGCCTGGGGATGAGAAGACTGAGAGGAGAGCTCATCCTTGCTGATAAATATCTCAAGGGCGGGTGTCAAGAGGAAGCGACCAAACTCTTTTCAGTGGTGCCCAGCGACAGGACAAGGGGTAACGGGCAGAAGCTGGAACACGGGAAGTTCCATATAAACACGAGAAAAAACTTCCTTCCCTCGAGGGTGACAGAGCCCGGGCCCAGGCTGCCCAGAGAGGTGTGGAGGCTCCTTCCCTGGAGATGTTCAAACCCACCTGGACGCGTTCCTGTGCGACCTGCTGTGGGTGACCCTGCTCTAGCAGGGGTTGGACTGGATGGAGGCTCACCAGAGCCCCCTTCCGGCCCCTGCCCCTCTGTGAGTCTGTGATTTAGGTTGGAAAAAAATCTTTAAGATCATTGAGTCCAACCATTAACCTGTCACTGCCGAGGCCACCACTAAACCATCTCCCTAAGCACCACATCTACCCATCTTTTAAATCCCTCCAGGGATGGTGACTCCACCACTTCCCTGGGCAGCCTATGCCAGTACCTGACAATCCTTTCAGTGAAGAAATGTTTCCTGATATCCAATCTAAACCTTCCCTTGTGCAACTTGAGGCCATTTCGTCTTGTGCTATGCCTGTTACTTGGGAGAAGAGACCATCACCCACCTTGCTCCAGCCTCCTTTCAGGTAGCTGTAGAGAGTGACAAGGTCTCCCCTCAGCCTCCTCTTCTCCAGGCTGAACACCCCCAGCTCCCTCAGCCGCTCCTCACAGCACTTGTGCTCTAGACCCTTCACCAGCCTCATTTTCCTTCTCTGGACACGCTCCAGCACCTCAGTGTCTTTCTTATAGTGAGGGGCCCAAAACCGAACACAGTATTTGAAGTGCAGCCTCACCAGTGACGAGTACAGGGAGAAAAAAATTTGTAAAGTTAGAGCCCACTTGGAAAATATTATTCAATCAAGAAAAAATCAGAAAACGTGTGGAACTGCGGGAAAGCTGAGATGCGAACACCCCCAAACTTTCTCTTCCTATAATCTGGAGCCAGGTTTTGTCATCCGAGCCCATGCCTAATACAGAGGAAATTGCCAATTTTCAGCAAGAACCTATGGGTAATGGAAACGGGCTGTTGATCGAATGTACCCTTCAAATGAGCGTGACATGAGGAAAGGCTGCAGTTGCTTATTTTCACTCTGTGCCAAACACGATTAGTGGGCTAAACTGATTGCTCTGCTTCACCAACCTCATCAGGTGCTAAAGTCAGTTCTTCAAGTGAGGAAACGCTAGGACTGACTGACTCAAGGAGGTGGAAGAAGATGAGCATGTGCTGCATGGCTTGGAATGGATGGTGGCCTTGCTTCAACACCTACACCCAAACCCAAATCAGCAGCCATATTAGAGGAACTGATCTAATTTATTAGTAATTTAAAATTCTAAGATGACTTCTGCCCAAGTATTTGGTTTGGCAAAATAGCTGCAATCTCCTTGCTTTGAACTTTTAGCAAAAAAGAGTGTTTCTTTTTCAACGAGGAAGGGGTAGGTCTAGGCATGTTGTTTTCTTGCCGTGAAGCAGACAGGGTGTAATCTACACCTGACATCTGAGTTTTGCAGACAAGGTGAGAAGAAACACGTTTGACTTCTGAGTAACTATTCAAAAGTCCTGAGATAGATGCACACAGAGGAACCACAGACAATGTCTCTTAAGTAACTTTTTGCAAAAGCTATGCAAGCGATTCACAGGTCTTCACAGGAACTTGATGTTTTGCTGGGGAGCATAATCTTTTCTAATACTGTTAATTTTAATAAGCCCTTTCTTGTCTGGTGGTTAGACCACAGATCTACAAGTCATAACACAGAGGTACTGTTCCTGCTCTTCGCTAGCCTTGCGTCTCACCTCAAGCAAGACACTTAAATTGTTAAATTTTGCTGACCTTCAGCTCTGAAACTATAAAATATTTGCCCGTCTCTATTGCTCAACTGAAATAACATTTGCTGAGCACTTTGGGTTGTCAGAGGAGATACATTATTTATTAGTGTAATTTCTGATTTCGGTTACGCCCACGCAACCTGCTTGTTCATGTGGAACAGCGTCATTTCTCTGACTTCCTTTCTGTGCAAAGGCTTGGTGTTATCTGCATTAGGAAGTATGATTAAGGAAAGAAGTATGCTTCTTTTTTACGTTTTTTTTACAGATATCTGCTTAACATGTGCTTTTCCTTTCACAGAAGTCACTTTAATTTTTTCTAAGCTGAAAACCTTGCTTCAGTGAGGTACACTCCTGAGATAACCTATTAACATTTTCTATGAGGGCTTGAGTCCATGTGCCACCAGCATCTTCTTTGGAGTGCTAAGCATCTTCTTTTGACACTAATTTCAGTAAAAATTAAGGGAACTCAAATACTCCAGAATTGAACCCCAGGTGGAACAATCCTTGTGGAGGCTGTACATGCTCAGGCATCCCTTGTAGAAAGCACTGGCATTGATGTACAAAGTATTTTATTTACAGAATCTGTGCTTATCAACCCTCTAACTAACCGTGACCCTTGAAACACTCTGCAGCTTCTAGAAAGAGGCAAGTTAGTTAATGGTCATATGTAGACGTGAGGATCAATGGCAAAGGCTGAAGAATTAAGTCTAACAAAAATCCATGTCAGCAGTCTGTTGAATCAGCTCTTTAAACAAACTGCTGGATGCCGATGTAGGGTTTTGAAGTCTTGTGTGCTGACGGGCCCTTGTATATGCCAACTAATGGCAAAGGCATTATATTTGTCATCAACTGAACAACAATAATTGGAGACAGCATTTTTGTCATAGGCTCAACAGGTGTTGCAACAGGGCTGATGTTTCTCTGGCACTCTGTGTCTACCATCACATTTTAAAATTCATGAACTATGCCTATTTTCTTTTTTATATGTCATATCAGAATCCAAGCTCTTTTATGTGCAGTAAACATTTACTTGCCACAGATACCACATCAGTGTTTAGATACAGCAAGAATAACTGCGGTAGAGTTCATCCTTTTCCAAATGCCTTTTGCAAGAGGATGGTATCACTCCGGATTTTGGGTGAGCTGATCAGTGCTGGTCTGTGCCTGACTCTCTGAAGAGGCAATGAATAAAATTCAGGCAAAAATCTGTCATCTGTATGGGAAAGCAACTGCTAAATATTGTTTGTGTCAACTGGGGATTGCAATTTACATTGGGAGACTGTAGCCCCTGGTTACGTGCAGCTTTTTTCAGGTATAAAGAGAGATAAAGTTCTCCAAGGTGTTTTCAGC
>KL268477.1:0-17281 GCA_000699545.1 Podiceps cristatus
CCCCCCCAAGCCCTGCATTGTCCCCCGCCTCCCTCCCGTTCATTTTATCTCTAGTCTATCCCCTTAAAAACAATCTCTCTCTCACTCTCTTGCTCACTCACACGCACACACACACATACACGCACACACATATATAGATCCCATTTGTTTTGTGCAATGTTTCACCATTATTTGATGCAAGTAAAATATAGATCTATAAATATACTGCTCTGACTCAAGTCCCATTTCAAGTATGATTGTGGAGTCCCGTATGGTAAAAGGAGAAGTTCTCCCAAGAGGGAGGTCGAGGAGAAGTTTGGATCCAGCAGGCAGAGTCTAGTCCTGGCTTGCTGGAAATGTGGAGCAGCAGCAACACGCATACGGAGTCTGCAGTGCACCAGTTCCGTCCTTCAGAGCAGGTTATGGTTGCAGCAGATGGGATGGCTGGAGTGGCTATACAGTGCATGGGGGAAGAGTCCTTTCTCCTCACATCTTGCCAACCCCTCTCCTCCTCCTCCTCTTCCCCACAAGCAGTGTGCTGGGAGGGGGGATACAATGTGTGCGCACACTTGTGGGTGGACTGCTTCCCACAGTCCTTCTTCCAGGGCAGCTGGGTCTTCTGCTTCCTGAAGAGCATCCTCCCCTGTCCCATGCATCCCTGCACCAAAGGGAAGTCATGCTAAAACAGCCCAGAGCATCCTGTCTCCTTGCCTCTGGGGGCCCTGGGTAGGCCAGGAAGGATTTTGCCACCCCAGGCTTTGATTAAAGACTTAGCATTGTGTGCCTATGGGTCAGTACAGCCACCTGTCTGGGACCAGAAGGGGGTGAGGAGCCAGCGTGCCCCGCTTCCCCAGGGATCAGCAGCAGTGAGCAGGAGGGCTGTGAGACATCTGAAGGCATTGGGATCCAGCTGGACCAGGGGAAGAGGTGACATGCCCTGGCAGGGTCGACCCGCAGTGCGTGCTGGGCTCTGAACACAGGTTGCTAGCAAAACACTCTGCAAAGCTGGGCTGGCTGCCAGCTCGTTTCCTGATAGCAGGGATCACCCCATCCCCCGGCACTGCGGATGCACGACCTCCAGTGTCATCTTCCTCGCCCAGGAATACCCACTGTGACGGGTTAGAGCAGGTTACCATGGCAATGTGCGCTCTCCCCTGGAGACAGCATTTTATCCCACTTCCAGTGATACAAAATGAGTCCTTATGTTGAGTTCCTTTCATTTCCCGCCCCCCCCCCACCCCTGTCAGATCGATAAGAGCTAAGACTAATAGGAAGCACTGCAGTCTGAGGGCTTTAAAATCTGGTTGGGGGGCGTCACCCTACGTGACAGTGGCAGTGTACACAGTTGTGTGTGTAGGCACACTCACGTGCACCCGCAGATGGCAGTGAACACCGTGGTGATGGTGAGGGGAGCGGATGCGGGCTGTGCTGCCTACTGTGCCGGACCCTTCCTGGGCTCTCCCACCTGTGCCACGCTGTGGTCCAGGTTTCAACATTCACTTCGAGACTGTCCAGAATTGTACCCCTTCTCTTCAGTTGCCTGAACTGCATAACCCTACCCCATGCACCGTTCTTGCCCCTCTACCAGCCACACCAGCTCTTGGGTTGTGTCTCGTCTTCTCCCGCCGCTTTCCCCTAGGCTCATGCTACTCCTCAGCACGGCTTACCCTACTGAGGCTGTTAAGCCACCTCCTCCTCTAGTCTTTCCTGATGACCCACTTCTGCTCCGCCAATCAAACATTTCCAAATGGAGGCTTCATATCCTTACCCTCTCCATTTGTCATAGAAAACATAAAACAGATAACAAGAACACACCTTATTCTTTTCATGCTGTACTCATTTCCTCTGACTCATACCGTAACCTTAATGACGTTGCCTCTCTCCGTCCTCTCCTGCCCATTTCCACTGGCTCTGCACTATAGCTGAAATGGTTTTGTTAGTTTTCGTTAGCTCCTCAGTGGCAGGGTGCATGTATTTTGTCTGAAGCAGAAGGTGCTGTGCACCCTTAAGATGAGAGTAAGGTAAAGTGGCTGAATGTATTCATGGCTGCACCAGAGGGCAGATCAGCATGGGCACGTGTGGCTCCGCACGCACAGGTGGGGTGCCTGGCTGCCTGGAGCTGGGGCTGACTGCGCGTCCACGTTAGGATAGGAATGAGTCAGTGCGTGTCTGTACAGGAGGACGGCTCTGTGTCTGTGCACCTATAGCAGATGACACGTGTGTGTCAGCTCGCAGATTTGGACTTGGCCCAGAGCAGAAAGAGGGACACTGTGCTCCCTGGCAGCGTGTTAGAGTGATACAGGTATCTTTCCACCCTTAAAAGTGAGAAGGGAAATCTCCTCCTGACTGTTGTCATCCCCTGGGGACCTTCACTCCCGTCCGACGTGCTTTCAGCAGCACTGACTTGTAGGGTGGGCAGCATCTTACTGGCCCACAACAGCAGTGACCCTAACAGCGAGGTGTGGACACTTCTGGTGTCCTGCTCCTCACATAAGCTTTCACACAGCTGCTCTCTGTTTGCAGAGGGCTCTTGACCGGACGCAGGACAGCTCAGGACTGAAGCTGAGAGAATGACACAGGTTCCCAGAAGGTGCCAGCTGCCTCCACAGCAGGCACGCGAGGGAAGCTCTGTGCAAGGGCATGAGGCACAGCAAGCACTTGACGTCTGACTACTTTATTTGTCTGGGAGGGCCCAAGGGTGAAAGGGCAGATAAAGGGCCCAGGGCAGAGGAACAGAAATTGAGCCAGGTGCTCTGACCCCCCAGAAGCATGGTTGCACTATTTGGGAGAGTGGAGCAATAACACAGTCTGTCTATCTGGGAAGATGTATTTTGGGAGGACCCCATGCTTGACTGCTCTCAGGTACCTTTGTTCGTTGCTGTCCCTTCCTTCCTAGAAGAGTTTCATGCCACAGAAGAGATTTGCTTTTGCTCTTCGTGTTCACCTTCTGTGTCACCCATGAGTGGCTGCCTCTTCTTCAGCTCCCGGTGGTACTTGGCCATAAGAGAGGCATAGATGCAACCATAAGCAGCTGCCACCACCATCATGATGCAAACAATGCCACAAACCACCCCTGCGATGATCACAGTGCCAATAGCCCGGCGCACGCTCACAGGCCTATATCGCTGTTTCTGAGGGCATCCCACACTGGGCTCCACTTCTATTTCTGGGCCTGATTTAGATTTGGAAGGAGTTGGGCTTCCTTTAGTGCAGGGTGGGCCAGTATTGTCCAGCACTGTAGAGCTGTTCTCATCATCCAGCTGGGAGCAGTAGTTAAACATCTCCATGGGCACCATTCGCATGTCCTTCCCTTTCAGCTCCTTGGGCAGGGTACATGCCAGCTGGTCGATTTTCCCACCTGTCCCAATAGAGATAATAGGAGTGAACCACAGCTTCATCCCGATACAGTGACAGCAGAGCTAGATCCTCAGGTGGGGACAGTTCCTATGGCTCCATTCACATCTGCTAAGTATTTGCCCTACAGAAGTCAGGCAGAGCAGCATTATGGTTATCCACTGGGGAACTGCTTTATTAGAGCAGTGGGGCCATAAAATCCAGTCCCTCATATATGAACGCATTGCTGAGTAGAGAGAATATTCAAGAGAGCCTGGCCAGATCCTCAATGCTTGTCAAAGCTGGAAGGACAGATGAATGGCTGCCCCTCCGTGCACCAGGCAGAAGGAACACATGCAGTATCCTTTAAAATTATTGTTTTGCCTAATTTGGAGAGATTTTGTATGCCTCAGCCCTCCACAGCTGGAACAGCTTCAACCATGGCAGCTGGCTGGTATGCTTCTGCCTAGGTTGGATTTGACAGTAGAGCTCACGATGCACAATATCTGCATAGACATCTTTCAGGCCAAGACATGAAAGCCCTCTGAAACCATCTATTAAGTCAGCCTCATACTGTTCAGTGAGTTATGTAAGTGTCAGCAGAACCATTTTAGAAAAGGAGAAATTAAAGCAAAAAGATAGGACCGGGCTGTATCTTCTCAAAATAACAACAGACATACAGTCCCATCTTCTAACAACTAATCCATCCCCTCTCTGTGAAAATAGTGACAGATGTTGAAACAAATGCTTTGAGTGAATTTGGGCAATTTCTTTGGAAGGGGGAAAAAAGCAAAATTAACTCCGTGTGCTTTCCATCAACTCTGTGACATGAGAGTCAAGAAAGAAAACAAACCAAAAAAAAAGAGAGGAAAGTGGCACTTGTATGCTTGTTTGATTCTGCTCACACAAATGCATATTTCAGACTGCAGTGTAGCCATAGGCATAGATAATCTCTTTGCAGTAGGCTGTGATCAGCAGCGATGTGACAGCTGACTGTTGCTGTTCGCATGATTTGAGACCCTTTCCTACTCATTGGTTCCAGCGACAGAAGGTCAGGCCTTCAATCGTCATTCCTGTAAAATGTGCCATCTTTCTTTGAGTCGCGGCTCCTTAAAGCGTCACCCCGTCGGCGTTCCGGCTAAGTGATACGCACCTTTCCAGCCTTCCGTATTTCGAGGAAAAGCAGGAAACACAAACTTGTCAAAAACTACTTGGTTTGAAATGACTATTTTATAGCCAGTCTGACCTGGGGCCTGGCTTGTTAATTTTAGCTTTAGTTTGGGTTTGCCAATATTAGTTTCAGTATTTTCCTAAGTGGCACTATTTTCTATGGCTCTTTTCTTGAAAGCAAACCTGATGCTTTGCAGCCAAATCTGGCTTTTAGTTTTCCCAGCTCAAGAAAGAGAACGGGACGCTTATTTTTGAGCATGAAAAGCATTTCTTCTTTTTAGGCAGAAAGGGTGAGGGGAACTCATAATCCTAAAATTTTGATGTTATTTGAAGAACATTCTTTCCTCTCCCAAGGAAGGAAAAAAAAGTAATCTCTCCAGTTAGAAACAAAACAAGGAAATAGGAGGTCTGGGGCCACAGAGGACTTCTCAGCCTGGCAGTGTTGCTATATGAAGGTGCGGTGGCACTAAACTGTCTCTTAGCATAGTAGCACAATCCTCATGCTCCTTGGCTAAGGTCTGGCATTCAGTCAGCCTGACCTGCCAGATGTATCTGCTCGTGTTTCTTCCCTGCCTGTCTTTCTCTGCCTTTCCCTGGAAGACCAGCACTTCTGCGCTTGGCTCCCGCCATGCAAGCACCTACCTCTGTAGGAGAACCACTCCATCCAGTGCTTGAAGTCTCGGAGGTTGCAGTCGCATTCCCAGGGGTTATCCCCAACTTGGAGTTGCTGCAGGCTGGTTAACGGTTCGAAGGTCACCCTGTCCAGGCTCTGCAGGCGATTGGACCTGAGGGAGAGGGAGCGGAGAGCAGGCAGGTCGTCAAAGATGCCCGAAGGTATCTGGGCCAGGCCGTTGATGGAGAGATCCAGCTGGCGCAGCAGGGCCGTGTGTTGTAGCAGGTCCTTGTCCAAGGCCCGGATGCTGTTGTTCCTCAGCTGGAGCTCCGTGAGGTTTCCCAGGTCACTGAAGATGTTCTGTGGGAGCTGGTCCAAGAAGTTGTTGGATAGATCCAGCCTCTGGAGGGCAGAAAGGTTGGAAAACACTGCTCCCGGTAGGATGCTGAGTTTGTTGTTGAGAAAGAGGAAGGTCCTGGTGTTTGTGGGGATGTCTGAGGGGATGGAAGAGAGGCCCAAGCCACTACAGTCCACTTCCAGGTTGCCACTGTTACACTTGCAGGAGGAAGGACAAGCAAAGAAGGACTCGGCAGCACATAGCGACAGCCAACAGCCAAGCACTGGTAGGTGAAAATCAAAGGAGAGAGAGTGCATGTATCAGAGCAGTGCTTTCCCATCCTCACCCATCCTGCCTTGAGCTCAGCTACAGCTACAACATGACCCTCGCAGCAGGACTGCTCACCACAGCGCCCTGAAGTGTAACGAGCTTCCTCACGGCCACATCCCTTTACTGCTGGCCTGCTCCCTGGCAGCAGGGCTTTCCTCTTAGCCTTTCTTTCATGAGCAAGCAAGTAAATATCCTTCCAGTTTCACAAGGAAGTTAGAACAACGCATCCCAAGGGACTTTGCTGCCAAATACTAGAGCACTGGGACCTGTCAGAGGAGAATGGAGCAGAGAGCGATGGGAGGTGTCACCTCTGATCACTTTCTGAACAGTCAGGGTTGAGAGTGGAGGGGTGGGAGGTGTCACCTCTGATAAAGGACAGCTCTTTCTGAACAGTCAGGGTTGAGAGTGGAGGGATGGGTATATGTTTGAGAAGCTCTATTTTTTTTTCAGAAATAGACATGAAAAGCTTTTAAGAAAAATGAAAACAAAGCAACCTACATCTCAGTTGTGCTGCTGCAGTTTGAATCCTAATCTTTGTGATAGATCAGACTAAGGTCTAAGTTAGCCTCTATATCAGTGTATCATTTGCTTTCCATATCCACAGTGCGTTGCATGGGCCTTGTGGCAAGAGGCTTTTTTTACAAATTAGAGTATGTTACAAAGGGAAAACCAAGAAAGCTGTTGGAAGGTAACAAGGAGACTCTAAAACACTGGACACCTGGTACTTGCTGTTGCTCTCAAAACATTTTCTGAATCCCACAGAAATAGCCCCACAAGTATCTCTTCTGACCAAAATTGCCCGTAGCAATGGAGATGAGGAAAAAAATACAGGTTGGAAGTTGAAGAAAGGGGCATTAGGAAAAAGGTTAGCACATGCCCCCTTTCTCCTTCAGAGTCTCAAAGGTAAGGTTGGACAATCCACAAAACAGCTTTTTTTGGAGCTGCTGTAGACCACCATTCCAGATGTGGGTCCAGATCCCGTGAGTGGCATCAAGGCACTAGTTACCAACCCTCCCTGGGAGCTAGTGGCTTTTAAAACTCTTATTTCTGTGATGAAGAAGCATCAACAAAAGGAAAGCAAGCTTTGTGCCTCCTGTCATTAGCAGAGTGGGAGTTATGTTTAAGCGGACTATGTAAAACATTTGCATCCTTCATCTTAATTCCTTCTGTGGAACTGAGATTGGTTTCTTAAATGTGGGAAGCAAATTCAACTCCCTTGCTGTTTTTTAAAGTGACAAGTTCGAGCATTTGGCTAAAACTGAAGTAGGTTTGTCTGTAGGTCATGGCCGTTCCTCTCCCTTTCTCACTTTTCTTCAGAGAAGGCAGTCACTCAGTCTTGGTAGAGTCTTTTTAGGGGTGAATGGTAGCTAAAGTGGATGCATTTATTGTCTCGCCATTCTTTCCTGGACTGGAAACCAAATTCTTCTGTCTTGTTTTTTCTCCAAAGAACCAACGAGCAGGTGTTTTCTTAACCCCAAAGGAATTTTGGAAAGTCTGCCATAGGAGAGGGAGCCAGTGGAGACCCATGCTCTGCAGAAGCTCTGCCTGGAATAGCTCTGCAGTCAGCCATGCTCTTCCTCTCTTCCCTCACACCACTCTCTCTAAAGTTTAGTCTGACCCGTAGCCCATTTTTTTATACCGACTTGGCTTCTGTCAGCGATGCTGCCATCATACTCAAACCCTGTCATCTGCGTAGGGTCTTCTTGTGTTCCCAGCTATCCTTGTGATAATGGGCAGATTTGTGGACTGGTAGCCTAAGGAGAACTACACAGTTTAGATGCTAAACTATATGACTTTATTAAGGACCAAGGGGTAAGTGTTCAGAGAGAGAGAGTCTCAGCTCTTTTTTATTTCATCCATCTTTCACAATTCCTTCAAGAATCTTTTTCTGTCCTACAGTTGAGATCTCAGGTGTACATCAGCCCAGGCTGTGCCAGTCTGTGTGCTCTTTTAATGATAATTATGGATTCTTATGCTGAAACACAAGAGACATCTTTACCCTGAGCACCCCTCTGGTTTCTTGTCATGCAAAGGTTGGGCTCAACAGCAGAGATTGCCATGAAAGCAGATCATAGCCTGTGGACTGGTGCAGTGCAGGTACTGTCTGGCCGGCTGATATTTAATTCCATTCAGAATACATTGTGCTCTTGTTGTAGGGAGAGAATTAAACCAATGGGAGCTAGAGTGGGGAAGGGAGAGAGCCGTGAGTCACTCACGTGACCCCGTCTTTTCCTAAATGCTTAACAAAAGTACAGTATTAATAATAGATTGGCAGCTGTGATGATGAGATAACACTTAGCTGCTTTGTACACCAAGGCAGGCAAGAGCAGACCACGTGTAACGCTATACAGGTGGCATTCTGTTCAGGGCTTATCTTTCAAAATGCCTGCCCACCACCGGCCCCAACTGGGTGGCTGTGGGGTTCCACCAGTACGTGTGCTGGCAGCAGCTGGTAGGAACAAAGTCTCAGGCAGCTGGCGGTGGTTATGTTCAGGAACTGGATTTATGCCAAGTTTCTGCAGCCATGTAGGATGTGCCAAAAATGTCTTGTTGTTACCCATATATTGCTTTGTGGTCTTGGAAATATTTAACTACAATCATAGAGAGGAGAAAGTCTGATTTTGTTTTCAGTCCCTGCAAAATATTCATCCACTAGGATGTGAGCTGAGACCAAGGAATTCATCACACTGGTTAGGATGCAGCTCTATGAGGAAGAGAGGCAGGGAAGCAATAGGCAGAACTTAAAGCTGCCTTCCAGCCTTCCGGAAAGATGAGTAGCATGTGGTTTTGTGTTAGGGCAAGATGAAGTTACTTTGTGGGGTGTTTGGTGACTCTAGTAGGTGGCAGAAAGCTGATCCAGGTATATCAGATTAAGTCAAGACTCAGTAGCATTCATTATAAATAATTTATACAGCAGTCTAATCTGTGAGGATGGATTACAAAGATGCCTGTTTTCTGGAGAAGGAAATAATTCCCCTAGCTTCATACAGTGGCAGCCTCAAATTTGATCAGGGGGCGGGAACAAGGGAAACCACAGACCTGCTTGGCACCTGGGCATGCAGCAGTGATGGACTCTCTCCAAGTGCTCCCTTTCCTCTGCTGCAGTCCCCAGATGCTTCTCTGAAGTGCAGGTACATCCCCTGAAACCCCACATTGCCCTAGCAGTCTGCTCTGTGCTCAGGGATGCTGTAGCAGATGCCCCAGTCCACTGGGAAGATGCACAGGCTGAACTTTTATAATTTAATTTAAAAGAGATCTTTATTTACTCCTTGATTTTCACTACATGTGGCAGTGCCCAGTAGGAGAATTCTGCATTTGCGTCCTGCATTCCCCTCTAAAATTTCTCATGACTTGTGCTGTGGAGAACTGAGAGCCTTGCTCAGCAGTCTGTGTATAAACCCCTGCCCCAGAGAGGAGTCTGCAGCTTACAGGATGCCGATCTGAGAAATGTTCGGGGTGGATCTTTCTGTGGTGGTATCTGTCTCACTGTTTCTCACCTGCTAGGCCCACTGGAATTCAGAAGCATTCATCACTCACTGTCCCACTTTAAGCCCATCTTCAGCTTTGGAGTCTCGCTCTCCCTCCCAGCTAGCCTGGCCTCTAAAGGAATCAGGAATTAGTTCAAACATCTCCATTCTTAGCTGTCCCTCTCCCCTGTTCTTAACCCTGATCTGACCTATTTTCTTTCCACTCCCTTGACAAACAGGATCATCGTACTTAGTACCTGAGTAGGCATTACTTACGACAGGCCTCTTGCCACCTCATGAGGAACCTGCTCCTCCACCGGTGGCCAGCAGTTGTAGGCAGCATTGTTGTCTTCTCCAGCGTGTCTTCACATCCACCAGCCAGCCTGGCGCACGGCCCCAAAGGGAGGGGAATGACCTTGCAGCCGGCTGGCCAGGTCCTGGAGGGGAGAGCAGAGCGGAGCTGGTGAGATTCAGCTCCCCGGGCACAGGGCTGGGCTCAGTGTGGTCCTTTCCCCTCCCTGACTAGAGTTTTGCCTTTGAGGCATCAGCTTTGTTTTGGAGGAAAGATGGATGGAGGGTGTTTCAGGAGGCGCAGCATGGTGAAGGCGCAACTTTAATTCACTTTGAACGCCACAGTGGAGAAATAAGGCCTGATTCACCTAAATGCCAAAGAGTCAAGCCTATACTTGAATAGCCTGCTACAGTAGCTACATCAGCCTCCCGCTCAAGGTTAACCTGATGAATTGCTGAGGTGACCCTGCCGGGGCAACAGACTCCAGCTCATTCCCTCTCGCCTCCACGCAGGCTGATACCACCTGTGCATCCTCTCCCTGACACGCAGCTCAGGCTCACTGAGATCTGGGAATCAACGGCTGCAAAGCCACTTCTCCCCTCTGTATTCCCTACCAGTGCTTCCTTCCTGCTTTAAGGTAGAATGGATGTGGTGGCTAGAGGGGGGCTGAGCAGAGCGCAGCTTCAGCTTGGGGATTTCACACTGCAGCAATTGCAGGAGCTGAAGAGCGAGCGAGCCTCGGAGGAGAAGGGAGGACCTGCGGCGGGGGAGACTGAGTGGGAGTGTTGAAAAGAGAGGAATTACATCTTAATTAGAAGAAGGAAAAACGCTCAGTCTAATTAGAAACCCAAAGACCATAAACTCTCCCCTGACAATAAGTGACTGACAACAGGTTCCAACTTCCCTCCTGCTTCCCTTTTGGATCCAGGGAAGCAGGAAAAGGGGGAACACCAGGGACCCTCCTGTCCCCCGGCCAGCTCTCTGATGTGCCACCCACAGTCGCGGCAGCAGCTAGATGGACACATTTCAAACAGGGTACAGAAATAAACCATCCTCCATCCCCTCTGAGGGGCTCTGACAGCATCCACAGCTGTTATTTTAGCTGGGCGCTGCACTCCCACCGGGACACTCTCCCCACACACGTGCCAGCTTCTTCCCCTCCCCCAGGCACCCATGACTGATTTATTTTATATGGGAAAGTAAACCACGAGGAAATATTTAAATTAGCATCTCGATGAGAAAGATGAGCAGGTTCAGTGCCTGGACTAGTACATTTTGCAAGGCTATTTAGATCATTTACCCAAATGCCAATGCACCAAATAGATGAATACCTCTCACAGCACTGAAGCCAATCCAACCTTCACCCGCTACAGCCCCCCACTCCCCAAACCGATCTGGAGCCCTTTCCCTGCAGTCCCTGCTGAAGGAGAAGCCGCAACAAATAGCTGTCCCTATTCGCTGCTTGCACTCGCCCTGGCTGAGAAGGAGACTTCCAGCCTCCCACATATCAATGTCCCTGTCCTAAATGCCACCCTTGAAGTCTCCTGTTCCTGGCCATCGGTATCAACAAGGAGGATGAAAAGCCACAAGCACTTACCTGGAGGGGCTCTGCCCGCAGCCACTTCCACCCGACTCCCCAGGCACTGCCCGATTGCAGCCTCTTCCTTCCCTCTCCCTCCTTGACTTTCACTCCCCGGCAGCCGGCTTTCTGCGTGCTCTATTTAACTCCCTACAGCACAGGAATAAACGGCAGAGTTAAGCCGACAGCCACAGAGCCTTATCTGCCTGCTGGATAGCAGGAGTCAATCAGCTCCAAATCCCGTTGCCGAACAATCGTGTCCTCGCTCTCAGCATCAGGGGCTGCCTGCCGCGCTCTGTCTTTCCCTCTTCCCCACCTTCACTCCATCTAACTTTGTCAGGGTTATAGATAGCTCTGTTCCTTGCGCTCTTGCCTTTTGGCTCTGTTTTGTAACACCCCATCTGTATCAGCTGGCTTGGCTCCAATCAGGGGGGGCTAAGCTTTTGAAACAAAACAAAACAAAACAAAACAGCTTCCTTGGGTGCTTCGTGACACGGCTTCCCTCTGCGGTCTCCCCTCAGCCCAGGCCCCTGCTCAGGCCGGGAGCTGCTGTCTCCCACACCCCACTGTCTGCTCGGTGCAGTTCAGCCACACCATCCCCAGGCGACAGCGGGGGGCTGAGAGCAGGACCGGCATACCCCGGCGCGAGGACGGCTAGGGTTTCTACCCCTAGCTCCTTCTGCTCTGGCAGGGCAAGTCCAGCTCTTGCACTCTTTTCTGGTACCTCATGGGCGCTTCTTTCTTCCAGGCAGCGCCAAGGCTCAAGCACAGAGTGCAGGGTGGGAGGAGCAGCCGTGTATAAATAAGCCCTTTCCCTATGTTTAGAATTTATTACAGTGCATAGTGATTAACACCTGTTCAGGCTTTAATGCTGTCTCCTGCACTGCAACACGCGCAAGGATGGAGGCGCCTTGATAAACCCAAGATTATTTTAAGAGCATGTCATGAAAACACAACACTCCCCACCCCATAGATAGCAGCCACCCTTTGTGCACTCATACACATGTTTCTAAGACTTAAAAGCAGCTATCATCTTCAAGTACATATGCAGATAGAGTCACCAACCTAGCTTACACTTACAAATGTGTGCACAGAGTTGGGCTTGCACATGTACCGGGGACTCTTCTGTGACCCATATTTATCAACATCCATGTCTTGCACAAAACTGCCTGCTTCTCCAAGCTTAACATATGCTCAGGTGGCAAAGCAGTAGATTCAGAATAGATAGAGGTTCCTGACTGCTGAAGTGGAAGCGGCAATGAGCTCTGCATTTATACCTTGAATAGTATGTTTATGGAGAAATTTTAATTCCAAGGATCCAGAAAAACCCAGTTTCTCCCATGCATCTCTTGTCCATAAGAAGGTTAGACCCTTAGCTATTAATAAGGAGAGAGCAAGGAGGCAGAGACGATTTTTGAGAATTCCTTTCTTAAAGGTTTTCTCTGACTTGTCTTGAATTCTGACTTAATTAGCTCTTTGACTGTGGCCCAAGAGATGTCTTCTGCTCTGCAGGCCAGCCACGCATGCTGCCAATGCAGCACTGGTAACCCCGTAGTCCTGGGGCAACTAGCACCTGCCCACACCTCGAGGCTCTCCAGAGCACCACCAAATCTGTCTGGCTGCTTTCAGCCTGACAGCCAGGGACTTTGCCAGCAGCAAGGACTCTGCCAGACCTAAAAGTGCCCCCCATATGCCCCCAGCCCAAGAGGAGAGGCACCCTGCCATCCGTTCAGAACTAGCGTGGCATTGCCTGGGTTTAGGGCTCAAGGCCGGTCTGCGTTGCTGGAGCTCGGAATGCTCTGAAGTCCCCCAAGGGCTCCACAAACCAGGCATTAGTCTCTCTTCCAGGCTTACTAGATGGTTGCTTCTCCCTGGAGCAACATGTCAGCTGAATGCCTTGTGATCCATGGGACACAGTGTCCAGAGCTTTCTTCCACGTGCTTGGAGTTGAATCTCTTTCCCAGATTCTGGAGAAATGAACAGAGTAGCCTGTGGGGCTAGTGATGGCCTTTTTTTCTTGCCGTTTGATATCGGACAGTAAAAGACAACTTTTTTAGTTTCAGCTCAAAGCAACAGAATGAAATCATCCATTTATGGCCCATGGGCTCCAGTGGCCAAAAATACACCGAGCTGAAGTGCCACTTGGACATTTGGCCTGCTGTCAGACTCTAGAGGATCTCTAATGAGGGTTCCCCTAATTAGCTTGATCAGGGAACTTTACTGCTGGGGATGGGATGCTGAAAAGATTGTAATGACTCTGCAGCACTTGCCAGGGCATAAAAGCTACAGCAGGCACTACCACTGTCTTGTGCTTCCCTTCTCCCAGCCCAGGCACCAGTAATGTTTGCAGTATCACTCTGAAGCCTTAGCTTTCGTAAGTCAGGTCCCAAGGAGCACACTGTGAGGGTGGGGAGGGTTTCAGTTTACTGCATCCACATACTGTTTTAGTAACACTTCCCAGTTCTGTGACACCTTCTATCCAAAGCTTTCCATCTGCTTTACAAATGGCTCTTACCATGGTTGTAGGTGGTGGCAGTGTTATTTTGTATTTAATGACCCCCAGAAGTAAAGCTGAGGTCATAGCCAGTAGTGCCTCTGCTCTAGGTAGGTGGATAAAGCTATCCCATTTTCCAGATGGGGAAACTGAGGCTAGAGAGACAGGTGACTGTGTCACTAGGATGAATCGCTGTCGGGAACAGAGCCCAGCAACCTCTGTCTGTGATTATCTCCCCTCATCCTTTGCACTAACCCTTGGATCATGGCTCAGGGATCAGACTCCGTTAACAGCCTGGCTTATGAGCATTGGCAGGGCTTGTGGGTGACCTATATTACAAAAGGGTAGGTAACAGAGGCTGCAACAGATGCCAGCAATAAATTATCAGAAAGCACACACAGGCATTCACCCTTCCCCCCTCCCCTCCTTGACAAGCGATGGCAAAGTCCCTTTCCCCTTTCCAATGCTGAATTGCTTCATCCTTTATCAGAAAAGCAGCAGGGTGAGGGAGGGCATGGAGGACACTTGAAGGAGATTATCTTTTTCTCCTCCCCTTTCCTTCTTGCTTTTAGGATTTTAGTATATTACCATCACCCATAGTGTAGGGGGACAGTGGTGCCCCAGAGTCCAGTGATTAAAGCACATTCTATGTTTGGTCCCTCATCAGCCCTTGGGGGAGAAGGGCTGGTACACAGAGGGCAGGGAGGCACGGCAGCCATGGGTCTGACTGCAGCAACTGAAGGTTCATGAAGTAACCTGGCTGATGAGTCCTAGTGAGGAATCGTGCTCCTGACAGTACCACGAGTGGGTTTGGATGGCATGGCGATGGTGTCCATTCTTGGTCTCCCAACAGACCTAGGTCAGTCTAGCAATTTATTGACCACAAGAGGTGACCTTGTCTCAGCAGCAGCTCCTCATTTGTTGTGTATTTGGACTGCAAAAGCACCCAGAGGTGGCAGCCAAGCTCAGCAGCACTGTAGAAACATACAGTGTGTGTCACTGCCCCAATGAGCTTCTAAGCTAAATAGCTGGGGGCTTCATTTCCAGCACTTGCTGATTTATTAACACATGTGTTCAGGATTCATTAGTGTTGTGCTGTCACAATCAATGAAAAGCACATTTTAAATTCACACTAGAAACCCAGCTGCAGAAGAAATGGTGCCATCTGACTTGCAGTGATCGATCACAGCTAAGGAAAACACCTCAAACAGAAAGCTGTAAAGTAAGTAGGAAGCATGCAAAACCCACTCAGTGTTGTAAGGGACTCTGCCACATTTCTGACTTAGTGTGAATAAAAACCTCGTAATCTCTGGGATGTGAAGAGGTCAGAAAGCTTCTGATCTTTGGAATGACAATGTGTAGGCACCTTTGAAATGCAAATGCGATTGAAGTTAAAAAATGTTTCCTCCCCAAGCCCCTCCAAGAAAAATCAACTTTATCCCCATTTTATGGAGGGATAAACTATGACAGAGGTCAAAATGGCTGCTGAGTTTGGCTGGGTGAAATTTCGGCTGCCCAGCCCTTGATACCTCATCATGAGCCCGCATCAGTTCCCCACTCAAGATTTTCAAAGCTGCCAAGTGCAGTGCTTGCAGTGGATTACTTGGGCCTGTAAATGCTCTCCTGTCCTGCAGAGGTGATTTGTAGGGCTTATCAAAGTTACACAGAATAAAGGAGTTTTGATGGGACTTTCTCAAAGTTTTCTGATGGGCCTGTGGCAAAATCAGGAGAGAAGGCGGTTTTCTTGATTCTTCATCCCATACCTTAACCACGAAACATTATTTGCATCCCAGGCCTCCCTGACCAACGCACAATAATGAGACTGGGAGATGTTGGAGGGGCTGAAAATAGCAAGGGCATCAGGCCCTATCAAACCCTCTGAGAAAGCACAGAGCATCCAAAGGGGAGCCAGGGCGGGTAGCACTGATGGGAAATACCCAGATTGCCATGGAGAAGTGGGATTCCTTGGGAAGCTGTGGAAGCAGGTGGGGAGACCGGGATATCCAACACGGGAGTGACAGGAAAGTCCCAACGAGAGTGCGGCATATGGAGGAGGCCCAGAGCAGCAGCAGGAGGAGAGCTGAGGGGGCAGCTGACAGGAAGAAATCCAGCCATGTGTGTGCCAGCATCTTCTCCAAGTATGACTGAACGCGACAGACCACGTGCATGTTTCCCCCATGCAAAACGGAGGCAGCTGAGAAGGGAAGCGGGTGAGGGAGTGGGAGAGGGGCTCAGAGGAGGGACACGTGAGCTGGCTACCCAGTTTCCTCCTCTTTTTCTTGACACAGAGTGGTGTTTTTGTTCTTCTCACACTCTTGGCAAAAACCAGTAACCAAGTGAGATGTGGAGGGGGGGTTCTACATGAAGACTGAGATAACATTTTCTGATCCAGCTGGGAACAGTTGGCTGTGGGTGGTGGCTTGTCACCAGCCCTGCCAATTCTAATCCAAATCCCAGTTTTTCTCCTTCTCTCAGCTGTGGAGTGAAGAGCCTTCTCTACAACTTTAATTTCCTGCAGGGGTTAATCCCATGGTCAGCAGTAGCTCAGGCCCTTAATCCTTGCCCTCAGCCCCTTGACAGGACTGAGGCCGATCCTGACCCGGCAGGTCTGAGGGAGGCACTCTTCTGTTCCCGGTTCCTCCTTCGCACCCCACGAGCATCCTTCTGCTTGCTGGCATTTAAAATCCCACTCCCCGCTTCCTGCCAAGCCTACCCCGGGGGTGTGGGTGGGTGGCACAGCCCAGGGAGAAGCTCCAGGCAGGGAAGGCAGCTGGGTGGGAGAATCCTGGTTCTGTGGTCCTCATTCCCCTCCTCACACACCCCCCAACCCCACCCCCCTAGGTTTTTTCCACACTTCTTAGTTGGATGGTGCTCTGGATCCCAAAGTAATCTCTTTCTTGTTTTTTTTCGAGTGCTGTTCAAGAAGGAGGGTATGTACGGGCCCACATTTGTGAAGGATTCTCTGAGGGCTCGGAAATTTTGCAATGACGCAGTACCTTCCCTGGGTCTCTTAGTAGGGGTAAAGGATGCAGCAGATCCATAAGGGGGAAGATGCGAGTCTGCCTGAGATGAGAGATACATGCACAGAGTAATAGATGGAGGTACATCAATTTAGCAAGGTAGGAAATGTAAGGTTTTTATCAATATAAGCTCTCAGTTCACAGTTCTGTCCCTGGAGTGCTAGGCCAGACATCTTTTGAACAGTATGGCCAGAGTGACAAATCAAGGGCCTTCCAGATCAATACCAAGAACCCCCTGTTATATCTTATGGGGGCCAAGGCACTTCAGCCATAACCCTTTCTCCTTGTGCTTCCTCATTCCTTTAATCAGGTGAGTTTCTGCAAGCCCGGGTGATCCCATGCGCACAAAATGTCCCACAGCCACTTGTTTGCCATCATTCATGTCTGCATTCATGTCTGCATGTGTCCCTCAGGGGTCTGTTCTGGGACCCGTGTTGTTTAATATCTTCATCAATGACTTAGATGATGAGATTGAGTGCACCCTCAGCAAGTTTGTGGATGACATGAAACTGAGTGGTCAGGTCGATGCCCCTGAGGGAATGGGATGCTGTCCAGAGGGACCTAGACACACTGGAGAAGTGGGCCCTTGAAAACCTCATGAGGTTCAACAAGGCCAAGTGCAAGGTCCTTCACCTGGGTTGGGGCAACCCTCAGTATCAATACAGGC
>KL268477.1:28775-49030 GCA_000699545.1 Podiceps cristatus
CTTTCGGGGCAGTATCCTGGCAGGGTGAGACTGGCGGGACCAAAGCAGCACACAGCAGAAGCGTCTCTGCTGTCAGGAGAGGGGACTGTCATCAGATGGAGATAGCAGAGAGGACAGGAGGGCAGGAGGCTGCTCACACCCAGCGTGGGGAACGGAAAAGCCCAGAGCTGGCTGCCGTGGCAGGGGGATCCTCGCAGGTGGGAGAACGTGTAAACCCAACCTGAGCTAAAAAGACTTCTGCAAAGCACATAGGCACATCCTGAGGCATCAGCAGAGAGTTTCATTTTCAAAAATCCCCTGAGGGCCGTACCCAGGCAGTTCTCACCCAAACAAGCCCGCATGGGCATTGTGTGAAACTGGGAAGGCTTATTAAAGAAGCTGAAAGGAGGCCTGTTTGCCAAGCGCCTGCATGCCTCGGCCCTGGTAGGTGTGGATATGAAAAAAGCCCGCGTATGGTTTCCCAGGACGTGACCGCTGTTTGACAGAGGAATGACTAACAGATTTTGTTTTCTCTCTCTCTCTCCTGCTTCACCACATGCTGTGTCTCTCTGGATGTCCACGCTGTGCTGCCGTCTCCCAGCCCAATGACAGTGATGTAAGTAGACAAAAGCTGGGGACAGGAAGGCATCCCAGCGTGCCTCGCCGTAGCTCAGCTTTGTAATTGTGTCGTTTGTGTGCCAGCATATTATAGGCACTGTCTGTTGTATGTAGTCACTGGAGACGGTTCAAGCCTGTCGTAGGCTGTGTTTGTCTTCACAGTAATTAAGTGTCTTTGGCAAAGCTGAAAGCACTCTGGGTCACAGTGTTTCAGAGACCTGACCAACAGCAGGAGGATGCTGTGCAGTAGGCTGGTCTCTGAGAAGGGAGCTGTGCCCATAAGGCAGTAGATGTGGTCTCAGAGCAACCAGGGAGCTTAGATTCAGCTCTGCCCTCCCGTCAGGGGCTTCCAGCAAGCTGCCAGTGCTCTCAGATCGGGCTACTCGCTGCTCTCTCACTGCTGCACAACCAGCCCAGCACCGGGCACTGATGGATCTACTCCAGGTCTGGAGGAGCAGCGGTGGCGAAACTCGGTCCTCACACTGCTGAGGAAGATGCTGTGAGACACGGGCTCTTCTTGTGGGAAACCACTCTGGTTCACCTGAGTTTCTGCTCTGGTTTCCAAGCTCTGGGCTCTGTAGTTGTTACCCCCAAGGCCATAATAGTGGTTCACTGTGGCCGTATTTCTCTGCTGACCAAAGGAAGGAACCCACCAGGGACGAAGTAAAGGGACACCTCTATGCGTACATCCAGGGAGAGAAAACAAACCGATGCTGTTTTGTGGTGAGACAAGAGTGAGGCGACACTTGCAACTGTGGGTAAAGGGATGTTTTTAAACCATCGTCCCTAGGGCCTCAAAAAGCCACTCAGGGTTGGAGCATGAGTACACGATATTGCAAAGCCACAGGGCTTGAAACAAAATCAGGCATCTTCAAGCCTCCCCTGAAGTTGAGCCGAGGGATGGAAACCTGAAACTATTGGTTTTGTTCTGCAAAACTCAAGAGGAGAAACAAATTCTAACTGAAGGTGATGGTCTTCTTGTGGTTTGAAATGGCAAAATCACCTCTTGGTACTGAGAATCATCCAGAAAGGGGGCTGGGGTTTATGTATAAGGATTTTGTGGAAATAAAGGGCAACTAGCTGAGAGCAGGCAGGCTACGCGGCACATCAGTGTCCTTCCCTGACCCCAGAAAACCTCTGGCAGGAAGGGGACCCCACGTACAGAAATGGCAACACCATGTCAGCTTTCTTCCCTTTGCTGCTAGAGAAAACAGCATTAACAAATAACACAAAGAGACAGACACGCGCAGCCACGGCAAATTCAGAACAATTATGAAATCAATAAGCACCTGAAGGGCTTTGTTACTCACCACTTAACCCCTCCTGTCCCCACCCGGTTCGGTGTTGTGAACCACATGTCAAGTCCAGTACACAGAAATCCTAAATGAAACAAATGGATGGTGCCTGGGGCTACACGAGCACCATTCACATCCTATTTTATCATTAGCTGTCTGGAGAATAAAGAAACCAACAGCAACAACAACAAAAAAATCTCCGCCTGAGAAGAATCCCTGATGTAAAATACCATGCCATGTGTTTAGTCCGGATACTAGCAGATGCTCAAATGCATGCTGGTTTCTCACCGGTGCACAGTAACCTTTGCTTTCAGGGCCAGGGGGCTTGGTGCTGCCCCTTTCCTTAACAAGTCTCTGCTGGGAGTGTGGAGGTCCTGCTGGAAGCATAGCAGGGAGGCAGGTGCAGGACCGGAGCCCTCGGCAACGGGGACGTAGCCCGGAGAGGTGGGGAGGGTGCAGAGCCGCGGAGTGGCCAACGTCGGGGGTGGTACCGGTGCAGGCTGTGGAGCTTCTCTTAGTGAAAATGCCAGCTAAGTTGCGGAGTTTTATGAGATGCTCGTATGGAAACCTTTAGCTCAGCAGTCTCAAGGGGGAGATTATAAAATGAGAACATGCCATGGTTAATTCCCTGCTTTTCCTTTCCAGTGCAGTGCCTTGGATGGTGCCTGTCCACTAAGCTGTCAGGATGACGTAAGTTGCCCAGATTTCTCCACTGTAGCTGTGATGGGTGTGACTGACTACCTGCTCCGTGGAGGTCTTTGTTTCCCCAAAAATCGGGTATTGCCTGTCATCTCCTCACATGAGGTTGCACAGCTGGGGCAGGACCTCGTGCTGTTGAGACAAACCTGCAGTTTAGGTCTTCCCCTTAGCTATGAGATGTCAGCTGAGCCTGGGCTGGCAGCCCCGTGCCTCTAAGGAGAATCCATCTCCTCTAAGGCTTCTCACTGGCATCCCAGGTCTGCCAAAGAGGGTGGCTGCCAGCCTGACATGCATGCTGGACACCCCTCTTTGCATTTACTCCAGTTCTTCAGCCTTGGTCGCAGGCATATCTGGGACAGAAGCTCCTCTGCCTTGGAGAGTGGGATCACCAGAGAATTTTCCTTCTATGTTTATGTAGGATTTCCTCTGCATCCTAGTTTTTCCCTGTGAGACCTAAAGGTTTTCATCTAAATTCTCTGCCCCCATTTCCTGCTCTGCAAAATAAAAATAAGACCAGCACTGATACTCAGTGGTGAGGAGAGGGTTATTTCATAAGTGGTTATAAAACGCTGAAATCTGAAGATGGAAAGCATTAGATACCACTTTATTAAAGAGAAGTGCTCTCCAAATATCCTGTCACTTCCTGCAGGATGTCTTGTCTTCTTAAGTGTGGCTCAGAGCCTGCTAGGCCTGCACACAGCCCCGGCACGAGACAGTCTCTGTCAGTCAGCTCACAAACTAAATACCTCAAAATGGAGGCAGAAAGGGAAAAGTCACTTGTGTCAGACCTGCGGTAGCTGAGCCATGGGGCTAGGCATGGAAATGCTGAGGCTGTTGCCATAAGCACAAGCCCACACCGCTCCATCCTGCACACAGCCGTACGTACCAGACAACCACAGAAAAAGCTGTCTTTAATGTCACTTCTCTTTCATCTCTGCAGACATTGAATTGCTTCCTCATTGATAACAACGGCTTTATCCTCGTTTCTAAAAGACCTGCAGAGGTAAGAGAGCATAAGGGAAGGAGAGTGTGCTTGGCTTGTTCCTAAATAACCCACCAGAGCTGGTTAAAACAAATGGAAGTTCAATTGCATAATAAGGGTGGCTGTGGTATAATTAAATTCAGCTGTGCAGTGAGGGGGAAGCCTCCCAGCAGAGTGACAGCGCATCCTAGGTAAGGAAGGAGGCTGCAGTGATAAGGAAGGAACTAGTCAAAATATCTTTTTATCAGAAGTGAGGAAATTAGACTCCTTTCCCTCGGCACAGATGCTCCTGAAAGATGATCTGAGACAGTCCCAGAAGGCAGGCGTGCCCTGACAGGGAAGGGGAAGGGGAAGGGGAGCAGCACTTTTGAGTAACTCTGAAGTTGAAGCAGGGAAAGGAAAGGGAACTGAGGGGATGATAAGAGCTAAATGAAGACAAAATCATTTAAGCAAATTGGAAACAGGAGCCCACCTGTTTCACAGAGACTCACAGAGGTGAAAAGAGAAAGGGAAAAGACTCCGAATAGTAATAGAAATACAAGCAACAAAAGTCGCTTCCTTTCCTCCTGCTGCCAGTGCCTCCACAACCGTTTCTAAGGAGCTGAAGGGGTACAGTTTGTGATGTGACATCCCGTGCAGCCTGGGTAAAGTCACCACTACAAGCCACTGCATGGTTTAGCTATACTTTTCTGCTCTCCCATAAATTCACCACAGAGCTCTTTGTTTCAAAATAATGAAAGGCCATAGATTTGGATGTCAGAAAGTGACATGTTGAAACAGTCTCATAAGCTACAAAGCAATAAGTCAATAGCAGGAGTGGGCTTATGGAAGAAATGGGAAATGAAGCAGGTTTGTTACTGACAGAAGTGTGGAGTTTCATTAGAATTTCCATAGTATTGGAGTTAACAAATACTGTATGCGTATTTCCAGAAGGCAGTAGATCCGATCCTAACAATTACTTTCTTCAACATGTGAGAAACAGGTTGAAATGGAAATTAAAAATAAAGTAACAGAACACCCAATGGATGAGATTGGGACAAGCAGCACAGCTTTTATAAAGGAAGAAAACCTATTTTATCAGCTATAGTTCTTTGAAAATGTGAGTAAATCAGGAGACAAGGGAGAACGGATGACCTACTGCATTTCAGTTTTTCTAAAAGCCTTGAACAGAGTCCCTTACAAGAGGTGGTTAAAGGAGTTCTTGTTAAAGAGCGAAGCGTGAAGTAGTGGCATTGATCTCAAAGTAGCTGGGACAGAAAAGAAAGAGGAGGAAATTTTAGATGGATATTTAGATGGAAAATGTCAGTCCATGGTTTCCCATTTGGACGTGTGTTGGTTAGTGCATTCAGAATAGGCTGGCGAAAGAAAAAGGTGACATCATGAATTCTGCAGGCACTGTACAGTAAGTTCAGAGAGGCCAAGGTGAGAACTGTTGAGACTCACAACGCAAAATGCATCAGCAACATAGTGGCACCAGGAGATATCAAGGGGGGAATATCGTGAGGAATAACCAACCTCTTTTCTGTCGGGAAAGTGACCTACCCAGCACTCTGAATATTCCAGTAAAAGTGCCCCTTTGATGACATGATGTGCCAAAAAAAAAGCAAAGAGAACTTGAAAAGTAAGGAAGGAAAATGCTATAAAGTTGTATTGGCTCCCTACTCTGGGAGGCCATGTCCTGCTGCATGTTCAGGGTGGGCTGGTAGGCTTAGGGGTCACTGTTTCCTCCTCTGACCCCCATGGCATTTTCAAAGGTGCTTCACTGAGTCCTGTGGCACATGTCCATAGATAAAGGCAACTACACCCTTTAGGTTTTTACATCTACTCATCCTCAGCACCACCCTTCTGGGTTCTATCTCTATATTTTTCCTGTGTCTTGTGGAAAATGGGTTTTTCAAAAAGCTCGTCTCTGAAAGATCTGACTAGCAGAAACATGGCATTATAGTGGATTTGGGTAAGTTATAACCGTTATCCACATGCCTCCGAGATCAGGCATTTTGGCAGGCACCAGAGCTGTCATCTCCTCCAGCTGTTACCTCCCCTGACCTCGGAGAGTTCCCCACTACTTTTCTTCTTATTTCTTTCTCTTGTTCCAGTTACTGCTTTTATTTCCCAGTGGCACCATGAGTGTCCACACTGTTAAACCCTACAGGGAGTTTAAGACAGCAGCAGCATTAAATCAATACTCTGGGTTTCATAGCCTTGCTACCTGAATGTTGCTGTGTGGGATCACTTGCTACTATGTGCCTGCCCTGCCCCATCCCACACTCTTCCCTCAGTACATCCTTTAACATAATGCAAAAAAAAAACCCAACCTGTACCTGGATTTTTGTGGGGGTTTTTGCCTTTCTGGGGAAGTCAGCTAGTTCGCTGCCCTCCCTCCCTGCCTCGTACGCCACACCAGGACTGGCAAAAGTGGCTCAGCTGCCCTGGTCAGCATTTCAGCCAGCAGCAGGGAGAAGGGCAGCCTGTTCTGCCCCACCGGCTGGCACGGGAAGGAGTTTATTGGATGCCGAAGGAGCCAGGGTGCAGAGGCAAGCCATCCGCCCCACACAGCTGCACGGGCCATGGCGGCTCCAGCACAAGCAGCCCCACGTGCATCCCCGCTTCCCAAAGGAAGGCAGCCAAGGAGCTTCCGCGCCCAAAACACCTGCTTCCAGGGGCAAAGTGCCAGCTAAGAATAGAGGAGAGGTGCCAAAGCACCCGTGTCCTTACAGCCCCAAGGCGAGCAGCTGGCACTGGAGACCTGTTCTGGGGGCTCTGAGATGTTTTGCTCTGTCTGTCTGCTCGCTCCCTTGGGGCTGCGGTGCTTTACAGTGCGCTCAGCCTGCTGCCTGCCCCAGGCTGCCTGCTGCCGGCCTGGGGCTGCCTGATGCCCTCACCTCCTTCCTTGGGTGACCACAGCAGAAACCGGGTAGGACAGCCTGGCTCAGGCTCTACTCCCCTCTGCCCTTGGGGTGAGGGATCAGGATGGGGGATCAGCTCTAATAACCTCTGCCTGAAGGCGGCAGGAAGCTTACTGGCAGCCAGAAGCCACCACGGAAGAAAGCGGGACTCAGGATTTTAATGAGTGACGTCTTGGAAGCTCCCTGCAGGATTACTTGGGGAAGAATGGGTAATCTTTTCATTCAGGCTAATCTCCCCATCCAGACTCATCAGGAGGGAGCAAAGAGTTAATAGCCAGAGCCAGGAGAAGGGAGCGGGTGAGGGAGAGGAGCAGGTGACCCAGGACAGGGGAGGAAGGGAAAGTAAGTGGCAGGCCCAGGCTGTGCTGCAGCGAGGGCTGCTCCGCCCTACGGTGCTGTTTCTGCCGATGTTTGCAGCTGTGGCCCCGCGACCGCCCCTGAGTTTTTAGCTGCCTTTCATTGCCAGCCGGAGGCACAGCTGCAGGTCACAGGCCTGGAGCTGCCTCCACCTGCTTCATCCAGATGTCCCCTCGCTCCCTAAACCTCTCTCTCTTGGAGTGCTGCCTTCCTGCAGCATCTTGCAGGGTATATCTGCAAGCTCTGCCCAGGCAGGACGCCAGGGACAGGGTGCAGGGTGGCAGCTAAAAGGCCGAGCTCCCACCAGGGCTGAGCTGAGCTTGTGGAGAAGTAAGGTCTGGCCTTGTTTGAGCCACGCAGCGAGGAGGCTGCCCGCTCGCCCAAAGCCTGGCCCCTTTGGCAGATCCCATTTGTCTACAGCTTTCGTGTGTACCAGAAGTACAAATTGCTCAACAAGCCAGCAAAGCATGGACACGTACATGTCAGTGAGCAGTGATGTACCTTGCGAGCCGTATGTGCGCTCCAGGATGCCTCTCTTTCTTATGCATGGCCTGCATATGTACTTGTACGCCCTCAGCTGCAGCGGGGTGCGGTATGTGTCACGCAGGGTGTCAGGGACGATGCTTTGTGCTGTGACCCTCCAAAATTGCAAGGGCCTGTGGAAACCTGCCCACAGCTGGGAGTTAGGAGAAACGCAGCAGAGGGATGTCTGGGAGAGCAGCAGGAGGAAGCAGGTTGTAATGAGAATTGCTTTGCAAAACATCGCTTCCGTGCGACCGCTTTGGTTTCTGCCAAAGGGATGCTTTCCTGTGTTAACTGCCTGCACAGGGTACCTAAACCAGCACCGAGCTTTGGATGTCTGATTCAGTGGTAGAGGCCAGTTTGCTGATGCTTTTCTGAACACATTCCCTAGGCCTTACTCTCAGCTACACTAATAGCTCTTCATCCTTGTACCTATAGGAACGACGTCCTGCCTGGAGAAATCCGGTCAGACACCAACATCTCTGGACAGGGTGGGCCCCATTTACAGCCCTGCAGCAGCCCCCTGCCCTCTGCCCCTCCGGCTGCGGCTTGCGCTGCGTTAAGTCCCACCGCTCTGGCTCCTGCTGGGCCTGCAGACTGGTATTAAATGGAAGCAGCTGGCCTCCTCACCGCCCTAATCAGATGGGTAGAGCGAGGGAGGTGAAAAAAAGTTAGTGCTTGCTCAGACACATTTGACTATGTCTGAGACAATTACAGCCTAAATGCTCAGAGGGGAGTTGATGTTACGTATCAATTTATACAGTGAAATGCCTTCTAAAGCCCGTTGGGAAGAGACTCATAACCATGTAACACTACTGTTAGATGATTACCATATGATCTTAGGTAAATCTGCCTAAGGGTTGGTTTGGGGTTTTTTTTAGTGGAAATGCCCCACTCAAATAAATGAAGTCATCTGTCAGCTGCTAATACGTGCTAAACGACTGCTAGCCTATCAGTGGAAAAGTAAAATGCCCCCCCAAACTGTGTGAATGGTTCCATAACATATGGGAGCTATTTACTGTGTCACAACCCATGAGCCAGGAAAATAGATGGAGGACAGCTCGTATCCGTGCTTTTGTTATTTATGAGTATTTTATTTACTTGCTTGCAAACAAAGCAGTGGACTTGGCAGATTCAAAGCATTTTTGCAATAGGCTTGTCATGGTTTAGTAATCAGGAAAGCCAGAACTGTTGTTGGTTTGAAGAAGTCTTTCGAGCAGCAGGTCCTGGATTTGGGATTGGGACTGTATTTGAGGTTATTGACTCCAAAATGTAAATGGGCCACGAGCTCTGCTTTTAGTCCAGGCACACAAGCAGGATTTGGGAGCCCCCAAATGCAACTTTTGCTAGGGTGGAGTCTGTGCTAGCACAGCTCTGGCCATGTCAGTGTGTGGTGTGTAAGCTAAAGGGATGGGTCAGTGTGTGTTGTGCTGTTTGGGTTACTGCCTACTTGAAACTTGCACAGCAGCAAGTGTAAAATTGTGTTTGCTACCTAAATAAATATGTGCAGCACACTTAAGCATGGTGAGTCAGTTCACCTGGGGCAGCAGGGGAGAGGAGGTTTCCAAAGCCACGGCAGCCGTGGGCTAGCAGAGAGGCTCAAGCGGAAGAGACTCAGGTGTTCAGATCCAGAGAATGTGGATTCACAAAACCTCACAGAAGAGCCCACGATCCCAGTAAATCAACATGCCTGAGCTTGAGAGTCTGCCTTTTTCTGTCACAAGCTACAAGGACTTATGTGGGCTAAATCATTTCCAAGCGTGGCAGGAATGGTGCAGGATGCTCAGCTGGTGATGGGGGAAGTCCTCCCTCAAGATTTCCAGCCAGCCAAAGGACAAAGCTCTGCATTATGTCCTTATAAAACACTTGTTACGTGTAGTAGGCCTCCAGACAGACTAGATCGGTTGGAGCCATCGAGCATTAGGAAATTTTACTGTTGACAATTTATTCTGTTTTATTTCTTTCTTGTGCTTGCAGACTGGAAAATTTTTTGGTGCCGTGGATGGCTCAGTAATGACCCAGCTGCTAAACATGGGCATGTTCAGGCGGTAAGTGGGGAATCTCCATGCTGTACTTCTCTTTCTTCAGCTGGTGTGTGTGTCAAAGCATATTGGTCCCCATAAGCAGCACCACTGAGCAGGGAAGAATGCACATGCTGGTGCATGTGGCTCTCTTATTTGGCTACAAGAGCCCCTTTAGCTACCTGCCCCCTCCCCTGACTCACTCAGCCATCATCACCACACACCCTATTTCTCCTCATCTCCTGCTCTTCCACCTGCGGCAAAGCACCAAGAGAGACAGTCACTCCTGATCTCCGTTATGCTAGAAAGCAGCTGCTCCTCTGTCTTTTCCGGGCAAGATGCTATGGGAAACACTTCTTGGTGTTTTGAGTGAAGTGCTGCAGTTCCTCCTGCCACTTGGAAAGCCTTTCCATGAGCAATTGCCTGAGAGCCTCCCAGATGTGATGTTGCAGCTGGCTGAGCATATTTCTCTCTCTCCTAAAAGTACCTCTGTTCATCTTACTCCACTCCCCCAGCCCAGGTCAAAAGAGAGTTCAGAGTTTCAGTGGCTTGAAAATAAGAACTAGGGGGACCTGAGGTAGGTGATACAATTACAATTCTCTCGCTTCACAGCCTGCTTTACTCACTATCTGAAATTAGTGACATATTTCCTCCTGTACTGATCCTGTTACATTAATCTGGGGACTGTATTTCTCACTTTTGAGAAATCCAGTACTGACCAAACAGCAAAGAAAGACACATGTAAGCAGGTCACTGCTTTTCTTCCATACAGAAACTTTATAGAAAAAGCAGTGCACGCTGCCGTGTGCGTCCTGTAGGCAGTTGCATTGCTTGCTTTTGACTGTTCGCTTGTTTTGTGTTGATTGCAGGGTGACCATGTATGATTACCAAGCAATGTGCAAAGTACCCTACCACCACCACAGCGGTGCCCGGCCTCTGCTCAGCGTACGTATCTGTCGGCACGCAGACCTCTCCGGGCTTGGCTGTGGAGGCTTTCTCCTAGGACGTCTCCAACACCTTGATGTATCATGATCCCCAAAAGAGCTTAGTAGCTGTTTGCTTTCAAGTGATGGGAATGTCCAAACTCATCTAAAGCAGATTTCTGAGGCAGTGATGGCCACTGACAGTGGTTTCCAATTTGGCTCTCTATTGGCATATAGGATCTCACTGAAAATCGGAAGGACCAGGGAGAGGACAGCAACTAGACTATGCCAGGCTTCTCCTAAAAGGTGAAGGACCAGCTTGCAGCTGAAATGAACAGAAATGCTTTCACAGGGCATGGTTTTACACAGCAGCTGAAAAGGGAGAGTTGCAGTGGTGAGGAGCAGAGCATGTGGGAGAAAGCAGTCAGCCTCTCAGGGAAGCGTGAGAGGGCTTGGAGCAACAGAGAGGGGTTAAAGCTGCTGAGAAACACTGATAGCCCAGGAACAAGCTATCAGGGCGAATAGTTTTGCCAGTACCCAAATGCAACCAACCTCTCTTTAGTCTGATACAGGCTAATCTAATCCCACTGTACCTTCCTAACCTGGCCTCAAACCGGCAGAACTAAGTAATTACTCAGGACTCAGCCCACTTCAAACTAGTTTAAGCAATTCCAGACAGCAAAGTGCTTATTGCTGTTATGATCGAGTTTTTGATACTTTAAAAGGTAGTGTGCTGGAAGTACCTCCTACAGCATGACATGGTCATTTTTTTTCCAGTAAAAGAATTTTCAATGAAATATTACTTTTTAATAATGTGCTACATTTTTAACAATATATCAGATTTGGTAATAGCTATACTTAAGCAGGATAGGTAAAATATTGTGATTGCAATTAAAATATTTGCTTGATCATATCCTCGAGAATTTTGATTACTGAAAAAATGTCACAAAATATGAGCTGCCAAAAAACAGGTGAATTGGGAAGAGAATACAAGGGTGAGCATTCAGCCTTCATCTCTCCCTTTATCCTATTAGCAAACCCTCAAAAAGAAAGAAACCAAGAAAAGTCTATTTTTCATATCTATCGTTCAAAGGAAAAATGAGTGGAATTCCCAACCATCCATACATTTTACTATTTGCTGACTTATTTTGGTTGAATATAAGTCAATTAGCAGTAATGGAACATCTTGTGTCCTGTGACTGCTGCATCTGTTTGGGGTTTGAGGATACAGGCGTGATTATGAGAGGGAGAGATGAAAATTAGACATGGTTACCACGAAGAAAAGAAGCAGCAGGATCCTCTGCAGATTAATTGTCCCTGGGACAATGCTGGATTTCCAATTTGTAGCTGAAAAGCAGAAAGATGATAGAAGTCATGCCATCTTGAGGAAAAGCTGGATGAAAGCAGTTAAGCATAATCAATCAATGGCAGATAATACTAAATCCTGGGCAATGCTGTCGCTTGTCCCAGAAACACCACTTGCTATCAGAATATAAAAGCATCCTAAACTGGTGGTGTCCCATTTAGCTGTGTTTCTCTTCTGCTCTGAGCTCTCAAGGTCGTCCATACTGGAAAGAAATCATCAAGCAATTACATCTTCAAAGTCCTTCATACATTTGCGATAAACTCACTGACCCTGATGGGGAGGGGGTGAGAAGATATTATTAGTAGCAAGGAGCTCTGCTGGCTTTTGATGTATTTTGAATATTTTCCAGTGATGCTCAGATCTTGAATTTCCAGCCTGTCTTCAAGAGCCTTGATCAGTAGAGGGAATTGGTCTTAAACGTGGGGTCCTGCATAACAATTATAAACTCTCTGACCAGGTCCTTATGGTATTTTTTATTTCTTCTTTTGTTCTCCAGCCAATTTATGCCTTTCTAGCTGCAGTGAAATGGCTGATAAGTGATTTCCTCATGTGAGTACCAAAAGATGGGGGTGTTTGGGAGGCTCAGACCAACGGGGGCGAGAGCTGAGAGAGCTGCAAGAGGAGGCCCCCGTGTAGGACATTGCTCTCAGCCTTCTCCTGACATTCAGCTCAATGCCTTGCTCCCAGGAGACAGAAAGCTATTACTATTCCCATTTTGAGAAGCAGAGGCCTAGAGCGGGTCTGGGATTTACCTGAAGTGGCAGAGTCAGAAATAGGACTTGGGTCTCCTGGGGCCCCATGCAGATCCTTGATGCGAAGTCCTCTTGCCTGTCTCCTTTGCCCGTGATGAGCGAAGCACACCTTTGCTTCGCAGGGGGCGAAGGCTGAAGGGAGGAAGCCAGGGAGCTCAGGTCTGAGCGACAGGCAAGGGAGGAGAGAGGGGAGGCCATGAATCAAGCTCCGGATTCAGGCTCACCTCAGACTGCCGGGGGAATCAGAGTTCAAGTTCAAATTAGGATGAAAGTGCCACTGCTCAGCTTGCTGGGTGTGCAAAAGGCAAGGTGTGGGAAGGATCCAGCTCCTAGGGCTTGAGCGTAATTGAGAATAATTCAATGTAATGTGCAGCTACCTCCACGTAGCCAGGGTACGGGCTCCCCGATGGCCATCCCTGCCTGCTCCACAGGTGGGTCTCATGGTGACTGAATCTCCTCCCGGCCCCAGGGGCTGCTCTTCTCAGTCCTTCCATCACTGGTGAGGCCCTCACACAGTGTGCACCTCAGGTAAAAGCACATTCAATTATTCCACAGTGCCAATCTCATGATACACTCTCATTGTGTGGAGAGGAAAGAAAAAAAAAAATAAAAAACCCTCAGTCTTCCACTGCCAGCAAATTCATAGTAAATATTTTAGAACTGATACTCGCTGGGTGACGGGGCCATCTCCCTGACACCTGCATCCTTCCAGGCTGCTGAAAAAGCGTCCTCTGTTCTTGCTCTTTTGACAGCTTCCTTTTGGAGTTTAACATGAGTAGCTTCTGGCACTCAGACAACCTGGCAGATGGTGAGTACACAAAAGTCCAGCCGCCCCACAGCAAGTGAGTGGTACAGCCGCTGGTGGCAGAAGCTTTACAGGGAAGCCTGGCCTTGTGCGAGGAGCCCGCCCTCTGCCCTGCCACCTCTCCCTCCATGGACCCTGGAATCCAGCTTCCAGGTCCCACCACCACCCTGTCTCCCCCCACTCCCAGCCCCATTTCAGGCTGCCACAGCACCGGAGCGGTCGGGGTGAGGTGTGTGCGGCTCAGAGCATGCTGCTTGCTTTCCTCAGGGTCACTGCCCGGGCCCGGGGAGGCTCTTCTTTCCAACCCTTCATGCAGTGGGATGAGAGAGACCACCAGCTGCAAAGCCCTTCAGGCGGGCAGACTCCCTTCTGGTTATTCCTGGGGGTGGCCTTCAGGACAGGACAGAGCAGGGCTGGAGCAGCAGGCTCTCTGGGCGCTAGCCAGAAACCTGTATGGTCCCGTAATGCATGGGAGGTCTTCACTTGCCTTCTGGACCCTCTGGAAGAGAGAAGATGATGGCACAGCAGCTGAGTGCAGCAGAGGGCTATGTCAGGGGTGAAGTCCAGTGACCTGTCGGGCAGCTGCAGTGCTGCCTGCTAAAAACATCCCCTGAGTCTCTATAGCCCCATCCCTGCCCCGCAGGCAGGGGGGATGTTAATGGCCCTGAGGTGACCTGAAGGGAGGAGAGCCCTGCCCAGCCACCTAGGTGCCATTTGTGCATCCTCACTAATTATTCAGCACTAACGGTGCTTTTAGTGGAGACAGTGGTACCTTCCCTCCCGTGAGGCTGAGCCTTCGCCTTCTGCACTGAACTCTCCTGGTGTAATGGGGAAAGTCATTTTTAGAAAGCAAAATTTCCTTCTAGTCAAAGAACCAGCCCAATGCCTGGATGTTGCTTAGGTCCCGCTCACCACCTCCAAAAAGGATGGCCAGAGATGGCAGTAGAAGTCTCGGGTATCTCCGCGTGGCCCTGGCTGCTGCTCAACGCACATCAAGATAATGGAGTGGCCCCATGCAGAAATCGGTGGGGAAGAGCCAGATGAGCAAGTGTGGCAGTACAGGAGGGACTGCTCTTTCTGGGGGACAGACAGACAGACCAGGCGTTCCTGCAGGGAGCCACTGTGGGTGCTAAATGGCTGCAGTTTGAGTTAGTCTTTGCTTGAGGAGACATAAGAAAAAGGGAGGAGGGTTCTCACTGCTGCCCTGCTCATCACCGTTTCCTTTTGCGTTTTCCTCATCTCTCTCCTGCATCACCTCCATGACTGCTGTGTGCAAATTCATCTCTTCACTGCGCTGCCATCATGTGAAACTGTCATCTGGCTCCATCTTCATTGTGTGTCTCTGTGTGTCATGCGACTTTTCCAGCCAAGGCTGTCTTCCATCACTGTAAGTAGAACCATTTAACAGTGAAAAGAGGAGGATTTAGCTAGAAATCCCAGGCTAGGAAAGACTTTTTTCAACCTTTTGGAAGATGGGAACTTGCAGAAAGGTGTGACAGGGATGAGGCAGTGCCTGGCTCTATTTCCCTGCACTTCAAAGCAGCAAGCGGTGCTGTTGCTCCTTTAGCTGGCTGAGCTGGTGATTGAAGGTCTGTCACTGAGATGTCAGTAAAAGAGGTAACATACCGGCCTCCTCAGTGACTGCGGGCACAGACAAAACCATCAGTCATCACTATGGCATCGATGGGCCTGTAGCTGTGTGCCATGGCATGTCGTAACGCACTTTGGTTCCCAGCTGACCTGTCCTTTTCAGCTCTGACATGAAAACCAAAGACCAACCCATGCCTCTCCCAGGAAAAACTGCACAGGTCTTGTAGACTTCAGCTATTAAGAGGCAACTTAAGTCTTCTTTTCCACACCCCATGGCTTAGCTCTTACTGATGAATCCCAGCCCAGCTCCAGGATAATGCAGAATTACTTTCAAGCAGTTCAACTGATAAGTATGTGCTCTGGCTCATAAATCCGCTCCTACAGGCTAGTTAGAAATCCCTCCAGACAGAGTCCAGACTGTGGCTGTGTTTGTGTGTCTCCCTATTTCCATATCTAGCTCGTATTCGCTGATTTGCTCTCTGCCCGGCAAGACGTATGTGTGAGACAGAGATAGAGAAATAGAGACAGTTGGAATGTGTCTTACTGTATGAAGAAGAGGAAGAAAAAGAGAGGGTGACTACGGATGAAAAAAATGAGTGTCCATGAGTGAGGGGGAGTAGCAGGGTGGAAGAATACTATTGGGGCTGGGAGAAATGGGTTGCACATGTTGTTAAGAAGGGCCTGTAGGTTTTTGCCAGAGATGTTAACGTTTTCTTGACTGCATGCCAAGGCTGGTGTATGCAAAAAGTATGGAGAGAAGGAGACATTTTGTGAGAGAGAAATTGAGCACACGTTTATTTGGGAATACGTGCAGAGGAATTAAGGGTCGGGGATCTAATGCCTGACTCTGCACCTCTGACTCTGCCGCACTGAGCCTATTTCTGCTTCCCAAGTTCTCGTGCTTTCTGGGAAGGCGAGACTAGCTGTTGGAATATAGGCATGATATATTCAGACTGCACTCGTCATGCAAATCTGCTTTTCAGAGGTGGTGAGAAGACATGTTTGCTTCCACAGATTTTTCACTGCTCTCAGCATCTCATTCCTCTCTGTGCTTGTAGGGGCTTCTGCTTTTATGGACATCACCACAGGTTTGAAAGCCATTAATTAAGCCAAAAATATTTCCAGCCAAGGCATGCAGCCTAGAAAGGACTACTTCTAGAAGTCTGTAGCTCAGGAAAGTTTCTTTTTGACTGCATGGCAACGTAGACAAAGGATATTTTACAAGAAAATTGATTAAATTTTTTGGCTTGTATTTGTAACTAAGTGGCAGATTTTGTTTCATGTCCCAGAGTAAATCCACTGACTTGCGTGCAGTTATCCATGATTTCTGCTGGTGGGAAGGAGTTTGCAATCTGGGCTGTATAGTTCATAACAAGGCACAGCGGCTGCCTTTGCTACTCAGAAGGATTGGTTGCCAAATGACTGACAAAGTCTTTCTGGAAGTGCAGATGGCAGCAACGACAGCCTGGAATTAACTCACTCATTGCTATAAAGTTTGCAATTTGTTATCAGCTCCTCTGACTGTTTACTAATCCCTGACCACCAGACTCTCCGAGCGCTGATAACGTTTTGGTGTCCAGCATGTGCGTGCGGAGGCTCAGCCCAAGCGTTCTGCTGATGATGTACACGCCACTGGGCTCCTCTGAACATCTCGATACTGCTGCAGCTGCATTGCTTCCAAGCAAAATTAAGTGGCAGTAGGCTTAAGCATAATCTCTGTCATAGGTCTTGTCTCTGTGCAGAAGTTTGGAGATTTTAAAGTGGCTTCTTTTCATTTAGCCTGTGCCAAGAAACTGATTTAAGATGGTCTGTGCAGGGGACTTGTGCCAATTTAGCACAGTTTAAAAATACAGCTTGGTGCACGTGATGAGGTTAACCCAGAGCAAGTCAAATTGCAGATGTTCGTGAAACAGAAACGCAACTTCTGCTCATGACTTAGCCCGTACTACACTGCAGAAGTGCCCCTGAAGGGACTAAGCCCCCTCCACTTCCCACCACTCACCTCCAGGCTGCTCCTGTGAGTGCCACGGCGGCGCAGCTTGGCCCAGGATTACTGCCTAAGTGCTGCCTCTCGCCGTCTCCAGAGCTGAGGTGCAGCTCTTGCCCATGTGGGCAGTGCTGGTGGCACTGGCAGAGGGTGCAGGTTGTGCAGTCTCTTTAGTTGCCTGTGCCCTTCAGGCCCAGTTCTCCAAGCCCAAGTCCAGCACAACAGCCCTGATTCAACATTGTTTGAGGCTTGGAGGCCTCAAATCTCCTTACATTCCAGATTTTCCGAGCCAATGGCCTGATTCACCCCCTCCCTGCACCCCATCCTTCACACGTTTTTTATACAACATTTTTTTATACGGCATAAATGCCATCTGCTTTGATGAACTACATCAGGATGCTGGAGCTAGTGGAGAATGTCACTCTGCCAGGGACAGGGGAGAAATGAGGACCTAGATGAAGTCTCTGCTATGTCAGGACCCTTTGCCACTCCTGACATGAGCAATACGCTAAATCCTTGCAAGCAGCTGTGCCTCAACTTTATCAAGTCACCTTTGGGGTCATCACAGCTGTTCTTCTGAGCAAGAACCAGCACAGTCCATCACCAACAGCTGTGCCGCGGTGACAGCCCTGGCCACACAGAGCTGCGAATCTGGGGGTAACACACAGGACTCCGATGGTTCATGGCTGCGGGACCAACGCGTGGTCTTGCCACAAGCACGTCCCTAAGAAGGTCCAGCCCTGGCCCAGACTATGATAGTCTGGCCACCTGTTTCAGAGTTTAGAGATGTTTTCCCAGCTACTAGTACAGTGAATTAAGGCTGAAGGAAAGGGCTCCTGCTCTGCTCCTCATGGTCCTTTAGTCCATCAGGGACTTCACTGGCCAGAAAACAGTTACCAGCCCTGGAGCTGGTCTCAGCCAGAAAGATTTTCGCAGCTTTTCTCCTTACAGCATAAACGAGGATATTCTGCATGTTTCACCAGAAACATCTAAGCCTTTGATATTCACCTCAGAAACTGGGTCTTCTACTGCTCATGCCAAATGTCCTCAGGCCTCTTCATCCCTGTGACAGGTATAAGTCAGAGGCATTCTTCATGAGCAAAAATGGGAGAGGCTTTTCCGTGCTTCTGCAGCGTGGGGTTTGCACAGAAGGGCAGCAAATGGTGCCAGAGCTCGTGGCTCGCAGCAGAGTTGCTGCCGGAGCCTGAAACAACGAGTTTAGTTAATTAATTTAGTGTGAATCTGGGGTGAATAAAGAACAAGGCACCATGCTGCCTTGTTCTTTATCAAGAGCTATCAAGCCCTGTGTGCTTTTGGATCAGTGCAAAATGAACCTAACTGTGCTAGCGAAAGGTGGGTCCCACCGCCTGGGAGGATTTAAGTAAGGGGCTACCTTGTGAGTGACATTTTGGGAGAGTTCAGAAGAAAAGGACAAGGCACAACTACGGGGAACTCTGGACTGCGGGGAGGTGTTTGAGTACCCATCATATTCACCTGGGGAAGGCATTAGAGGGGAGAGATTGGGCTGCAGCTCTGGGCTCTTAAATGGGTGTCTTGTGTGTCTAGATTGCTGCAGTGGAGAGAAAAATCAGAGAAAATCATCCGGCTTTTCTCTCACACATAATCCACATTGTTTAGACAGCAAGCTCTGCGGGGGGGTGCCTGCTTCTTTCTGCATGCTCCGGCAGCATCAGGGGAGAGGAGACCATAGCGCCCAGTGAGGGTTTTACAGGGATGCAAATTACCCATCCGGATCACGGATACCCTCTTGGTGCCTTCTTTCCATACGTGTACTGCTTAAAGCCCGTGTTGCTGCATTTTCCTATAAATCTTCAGTACAGCTGCCGCATCGTCCTCCCCATCAGAAGGGCTCCTTCCCTGCCCGTCCCCCAGCAGGGATGCCGCAGCCGCTGTGCGGGTGGAGGGCTGCAGAGTGAGTCTTTTGTGCTCAGACCCAAAGCTCATGCAGAAACCATTTCTCATACTTGCTGTTGGCTGAGCCGCAACCACCTCTCCCCTAGCAACAAAGCCTCGCATTTCCATCGGCGACGTTCCCCGTGTCTCACAGAGGCGGGAGCTGGCTTTGCTACCTCTGACTGCAGAAAATAATTGCCAGAAGGGCCCAAGGCAGTAGTTTCAGGCAACGCAGATTTTGCTGAACTCCTAGAAAGGATGTCCTTGCTTCTCGAGGGAGGCTCAGTGAGGCAGTTCAGCTCCCCCTCATCCCCGAATTAGTCTTGGGAGTCCCACAGAGTGCGACCGATGAGCAGTGGAGCAGCTGCTCCCTCCGAGAGCCAGCGCCACATGTTTGCAGGTCTCTGCTGGCCCTCGAGATCCGTCAGTGGGTCTCTGCTGGCCCTCGAGAGCCGTCATCTGCTTCCCTGCCCTCTCAGGGCAGGCCTGTTTGCTGGCAGTGTTTTCTTTGCGAATACATGCGACGAGTATTTGCAAATCGCCCTGCTGCGGGCTCGCTCTGAAATGGCAGAGGGGTCAGGAAGGGGCTGAGCTTGAGGTTGATGGAGAATCCCACCACGGGGCGCGGGCACTGAGGACCAGCCCAGTTGCAGCTTTGAATGTTTAAAAAAGTGTGTGAACCAGGGCTGGGTTAGGCAGGAGGGACTTTATTAAGGCTGCTGGTTCGGTAGACCCCCCCTTCTCCTTTGCAGACAGAGGTAGTAGTGGCCAAATGCCCCGGTAACTGGCCGCGGGGTCCCTGGGGTGTTGCAGCCGCTGCGGCCCCACGGCTGGGGCTCCCGCAGGGCAGGGTGCAGCCTTGTTTGGGGGAGGCGAGTGGGAGTATCGGGCGCGTTTCTCACATAGGCCGGTTTTCCCACTCCACCTAGTGGGAACAGGCATCTCTGCCCGGCTGCTTCCCGCAGCACCTCCTTCCCCTTCTCCTCGGGCAGACACCTGCTCCTGGCCACTCTGGGGGGATGCAGGGCTGCCCCTCCAGCCCGCATCGCCAGGCCTGAATGCTTCCGTCTCAGTGCAGACCGCTCCTATCCGATCCTCTGCCCTTCACTTCTCCCCTTCTCTCCTTTCCGTGGCAGCTCACAAGCACAAGAAGCACGACAGCTTGCAGCCCTGTGACACCGAGTACCCCGTCTTCGTGTACGAGCCGGCCATCAAGGAGACCAACGGGCTGATCGAGTGCGGAGATTGCCAAAAGTAAGACTTGCAGCTTCCCTTTTGTTTGGGGGCTCCCCAGGTCATGCCGGCCCACGAGCCTTGTTGCAGAGCCCGTCAGTGATGGCAGCAACCCGAGAAGGGTCACCCGTCGCTGTGACCTTCGCTCGGCCACCACCGCATCCACAGCTCTGGCTGCAGAACAGAGCTGAACAGCCATGCTGGAGAACGAGGAGGTGAAGTGGCCAAGCTACAACTTACCTATTAAAAAAAAAAAAAAAAAAAAAAAAAATCTGTTTAAAAAGCAAGGGGAATGTAAAAAGAGGG
>KL268479.1:3973-18545 GCA_000699545.1 Podiceps cristatus
TCTCTGTTCCTTCCCCTGCACCAATGTTTCTTATTTGCTTTTCACTGCTCTTTGCAGTCTTGACTTTCCAAAATGTTGAATGAGTTATCCTGTCCCTTAGTTCCAGAGGATTCCTCTGAATTCAGTGCCTGCCAAATGGTTGATGTGACTTATTTTTTTCCCCACGTCCCCCCTCAACCTCTTGCCTTGGAGCATTTAACAGCTGCTTTGCTGTTTATAATTTCTGCATTGGTAAAGATCTGTCACGGGCTAATTCAGTATAAATTGTCTGAGACTAAAAGAAGTGGCCATAGCATTGATCTTATTTTCGTTAACAACACCAGCTGCTAAACCAGTTTGTCAGCATGTTTTTATACATTTTTGCACAAATAAGATTTAAAGAAACAAGTGATAAAGATGTTTTACAAATTGACCCCAAATGGAATTTGCTTCTGCACTGATGCTGCTTTCTCTTCTCTAGGAACGGGCTTGAAGGATTTGTACTTTCCCAACGTTTATAAGAAGCAACACGTGCTCTTCCAGGACAGCGGAGCTGTGCTGGAGGTGCTGTCCTTCATGGGTCTTCCTCAGAGCTAGAGGCAGGGAGGCTCAGTGTCCTGGTGAGTTGTGTAGGTGTGATATTTGGATCCGAATTGCCTCCCCAGGTGTCTTGGTACCAGAAGCCTCAGATGACCACATGCCTAATGTGGATGCTTCATCTTTGGTGGACTGAGACTAGACTTACAATATGCAGTGGATGTTCCATGACAATTGAGAGTATTCCTGTGGTGTCATTTTGCCCTCATCAAATTCACTTAAAAGAAAACCAAAAGTGGTATCTTGTCATTGTCCTCAGAGATGATGGAAGCGGGTTTTTTATTATCATATGTTTTTAGTACAGGTCTTGTTTCTGCATGGGATCCCTAATGTCTGTGTAGTTCCTTCAACAAGGATTCCAGTGAATAGTAAGTCTTTTGGGACATCAGGATGTTCCCTTTGCTGTTTATTTACTAAATAAGCCTGTTCTAAAATGGAAGTTTCCAGCTACTTGAGAAATAAATTGAAAGATCACTGGAGAAGAGTCAATTACTTAACCCAAATGAAGTTCAGATTTTTTTTAGACTAGTGTGTCACTTCAGAATACATGGAGGATGCTTTTGATGAAATAAACAGTGCCGAAACCAAATCTCCTCCATATACCTGATATTATTTGGTTCTGTGATTGTTAAAGGGGCTGCACGATTTTGTGAATTGGGTCTTAGGCCTGAGTTTGCTCAGTTTAGCTGTTGGTTGTGTTTAGTTAGTTCATCGCTGTTCCCGCCCTCCTGTCTCTCATTTAGTTGGAGCATAGCCATGTTGGAGAGGGAGCTGTTTGGGTGCCTGGTGTGATCTGGAGTTTGCCCTAGTTGGTCTTGAGACAGCAGTGTAAGAGGCGCCCGCTTTACCCCTGATTTGTGTGATGTTAGTGTCAGGGCAGAATCTTACAGTGGTTCTCGATCCTGGGGAAGTGGAACTGAACCAAGCTGCTAATGTGAAAAGTCATGTAGTATACCATGAGAGAGATAATAATAGCTCTTATATTCTTTCAAACTTCTCACTTGAGTCATAAACAGCTTTAAATACATTTTATGCCATCCCAGATGTCTGGAGAGCCAGCAAGACAGATGTGCGAAACGGGGTGTGGGACCACATGGGGATTTGTTGACTGTGGGTCAGTGGCACAGTCTGGCAGGGGCTCGGGAGCTTGGAGGCCTTGGCTGCAGCTCGGGTTGTGTATGTTGTGCATGATTATGGTCCTGGCTGTTCCCGCGGCTCTGTGCTGCTCATAAGGCCCAGCATTGAAATTGTAATGCTAGCAGCTTTTCTGATGGCCCAATGCCCAGTTTAAAGAAGGGTGATTTTGGTCATGTTGCTAGACATACGTATTTATGGCCCAGTTTCATCTGCTGAATTTAATCTGTTGGAGTATTTTTAACGTTATTTTGGAAACAGTTACTATATTTACTCCTTATGAAAAGCTCAGTGTATGACAGTCTAAGAGGAGGGTGTTTTAGAGTAATAAAGGTTGCACTAAATGGTGGTGCCTACATTTCTTCAGGAAAAACGGACTAAATGAACTGACTGGCAGTTTGCCTGCTCTTGAGACATGGACCTTGCAGGGCACTGGACTGGAACGCGCTATGCTGGGAAAGCAGCGACAGGCAGGGTTTGTTCTTGGCTCACCTGATGGCACATCTCATTTGCATGGGGAATGAAGAGAACCAGATCTTCTTGTACAGAGAGAGCTTATGCTTATACTGGGCTGGTTTCTCAGACCCACTGAGAACCTGTTTCTCATGGAAGTTTCTGGGACCTGTGGGTGCCTTTCAGATGAACTTCTCAGAACCTGCTGCCAGGGTGAATGAGATAGACAGATAGTGGTATGGAAATCCAGTGGATTTTGGAGTGGGAGTCACTGTCACTGTTGTCAAGGTACTTACTTCTTTAATCATTTGAAAACAGAATGCTTTTTGATGTCGGTCTTGCTGATAATAATTGGTGGGGCTTAATAGTGATAATATGGTGGGCCCACAATGGGCATGTATGAGAAATAATTGAAAATAAAGGATAGAATGTCTCAAAATGTTCTAAAAAGGAGTGGACTTTGGGTCTGATGTATTTTTGAACTGCTGACTGCCCTCTCTTCCTGTTAATGTCAGAGGGGATTCTTGGAGCTGCTTAGGATGAGGTGCTTATTTTGTGTTGATCAACAAAGCTTTTGCTCCCAGTGGGAATATGGCTGAAGCACAGGTACCTAATGGGGATCTTCTAGAGTTGCACCAATCTGTTTTTCAGAGTAAGATACAGAAAAAGCTGAGAGGTAGTTCTGGAAATGCTTAAGGCACAATGCTGGAAGCACCAATACATCTCTTTGACCTATGTTTTGCTTTGGCAGCCTCAGAATGGACAACGTAATACCTTGTTGATGTGATGAATGACTCTGGGTTTGCAGTCTTGAAAAAGACCTTCCAAACTGGTAAGGTTTTCAGCTTACAGTGGTGCTTTGCCAATTAAAAACTGATTCTTTTCTCTTAAATGTTAAGGGAACTATCAGTCAAGAATAACAGTCTGATGAGACTAAGAAAGAATAGGCCTTCTCAGAGACTGGCTGGATTATTAGGGTTTGGTTTGTGTCTCCCCCCACCCCATGCTGAAATGAGCAGATTTCATGCTTTGCATTTTATGTGTGTTCATATTTTGATACTGCAGTGGGGAGGGCCTGGCAAGAGAAGAATCAGAGTTTGGTTTAAAACCATCAATTTTCTTTGTTAATACTCCTGCAAATAGTTCCAAGTTTCAGTTGGTAGTGGATTTCTTGCAGTGTTTCTGTAATGTGATGGTCTTTGGGAACAGCTTTGAAGCTCTGCACTAGCACTGGGGAGCAGAGGGCATTGGGAGAGGGACTGGACTCTCAGTCCAAGTCTTATCACTGATTTTACTGCTCAGAACTGAGAGATGCAAATGCCAGCAGCACTAACGTCGGCCTGCTATAGAGCCTCTGGCTCTGGGAAAGTTGCGTTGCTTTTCTGAGCATCTGTTTCACCAGCTGTGAAAGTGAAGACGGTGCCCTCAGCGTGTGGGTATGATGAACGTTCTTGTTAGCTAATCTCGGTAAAGTGCGTTGGAACTGTGAAGCATCATGGGTGGTTGTTTGAAAGTGTGAAGGTTTCAAATGGTGTAAGCCGCAAGCTTGCGTCTTTGTAGGGAAGAGAAGTACTAACTGGAGGCCCCCCTGGGGCAACAGGGGCAAAGGGTTTGTGGGAAAGAGGAGGAATTTGCCTGTGATGGAGGACCCGAGTGAGATTTATGCCTTTTACGCATGCTCTAAATGGATTTACTTGGAGCTTGTAAAGCGTCTGTCCAGGGCTGGATTTTGCCCTCATACCACAGGGTGATGCAGTTGCATTTCCTTTTCTTGGTTTTCCACTCCCCCCCCTCCCTTGCTTTTTATGATCAAAGCTCCACTCTTTAAAGATATGCCAATGCCTTGCAATAATGCTGAGAAGATCCCCTATGGGGAACAGTTCTGATTAGGCACTGAGGAATTCTTTAATTCTCTTCATACTTCTTACTACTAGGAACATCTTGTTGATAAAAGATGTGGCTTTTTTTCCCTTGCTGTTACTACTTCTTTGGCTCCCCTCCACCCCAGACACTATACTGATTCTTTATGCTCTCCTCTTGTCTTGTCTTACATAAACTTGGTTCCTTGGTTCTTGCTTTCAGTTCATTCTTTTATCTTCTACAGCACTCAATGAATGCTTAAAAATAATAAATATTAATAATAGGGCTCTTTGAACCAGCAGGTTCTTTGCTGCTTAAACTCGCCTTTTCCTGCTGCTTATTCCCTGTTAAAAGTTGTTATAATCTGCAGATTGTAGCTGTAATAACTTCTGCAGCAGTGGCCGGGTTTGTGACAAGCGTAGGATTATAGCTCCAGGTGGGGAAGTGGCAGTGGGAGCAGAGATCCTCAAAGGCACAAAGATGTTGTTTCAATTGAAATATTCTTAGCAATAAGGGAAGAGAAGCCAAAAAAAATTTAGTGTGGGAATAAAGCTATTTATCTAAATAGCCCTTCTAACAGCGGTTTCCACGGAGTGTCAGTGACCTACATAGGATAATCCTGTACTGCACATAAAATCCTGTGTTTAGAAGGGGGAAGGCATTCTTGTTGGAGAACATAGTTTAAGAAGGTTGTATTTCTGGAGATGCTTTCAAGCCCATTTATAGGAAGTGTCTCAAAGCAGCAAGACAAACTGAGATACATCTGTGATACTACTGTATATTTTCTTTTAATTGCCTCTGCAGACAGGTTTACCTCTCCTTAGAGCTATGGAAGAAAAAGATGCTGTCTGCGCCAGTGTGTAAAGTTTTCCACATAATGTACAGGCTCCACAGCTTTTACCACAGACGTATGTGCATGCACATGCTCTCTTGGACATGAACAACATTTTTACTGTCTCAGAGTGCACAGACTAAGGAAGGAATAAAGTAAACGGGGACGGAGCATGCGAGGTTTCCCACCACACCTCTTTTCCTCCATTTAACGGTACAAGCTACTGGTTTAGGAGGAGAGAGAATCCTGAGGTGTCAGGGCAAACTTCAGGAAGCCTTGCTTGTTCCTTCTGCCCAGTGTTGGCTTGTCCCTACTTAGGGGAGGTGAGCTCTTCCTAAGCAGAACCTCTGTTGGGTGCCTGGCTTCCAGGCTTGCGTCTTCAGCAGAAACAACGCTAGTTACTGCTTGAGGCTGGGACTGGCCGGGAGTTTTTCAAGGAAGCAATTTGCCTGCAGAAAATGCTGATTTATTGAAACCAGTACTGCTTTGTGGGAAAGGGTTTGTCTCCACACAGTTCTCCTTGGATGAATTTCTTGCATTTGGGATAGAATTTCTTAGTCAAAACAGAGATGCCCGTTAGGAGCCAAGTGGTTTGGGTTTTTCACCTATGCTGTCACAAGTCCAAAACAGGGTCCTGAAAGCCGGTTTCCTACATGCCAGAAATGCATGTCCTAACCGCAGGACTGCTGTTCTAGAGCATGTGGGTTTTTGCATGAAGGATTGCAAGGTGGATTCCAAACTTTCCTCTCTATGTGAAATGAAAAAGTATTTTAAGTCTCAAGAAATGTGGTGAGATGAGACAGTAAGTTCCCATCCAGGTGTCCCTGCCTCTCCCTCAGTGGCCTTGCTGTCTTTCCTCACTGGTTCTGCAGGTTTGTGGCTGCCCGGTGTGTATGTGCTCTTCACAGAGCAGGGCGAAGAGTCTTGGGAGACCTTGGCAAAACAATCAGCATGTCAGTCATCGGAGGAGGGCGACTGCCGCTGGTGTGTTTTGGCAGGATCCAGGCTATACAGGCTCCTAAACCCCTGCTTTCTCTGCGGAATGTTCTTAGAAAAGCGCCTTAAGCAGCCAAGGAAAATATAGCTGAACACTACTGGTATGTTTGTGCCTGGGCCATTATTGTTGGGCAGGGTATGAAAAATAACGCTTACGGCAAGAGAGGAGCTTCTTGGAAGAAGATGAAACACTCTCCTGCTGGTTTGATCGCAGTGAGCTCAGTGAAGGCAGGGGTAACACATGGTTTCAGAAACGGGCCTCTCTCTTCCAATTTCTTCTCTCCCCTGATTTTATGGAGAAGAGAGGAAAGTGGCTCTCTTCATCCTTTCTTAATTCTCCTTGGGGAGTGAGGTGGTAACAAGAAGAAAGCCAGGAGAGGATCTGGGGTAAGGTAGGTGTGTGTTTAGCCAGGGCATTTGTTCTCTAGGGTTGCTCCTGCATCCCTGAAAACCCTGGATCTGGTTATTCCAGGGAAACGCAGCCACCTGAATCCTGATGTGCTGTGTGCTGCTTGGCTGCTGAGGGGAGCTTGCAGGGGCTTCCTCTCTTGTAAGAGGAGGGATTGCAAAACTGAGGGTGCTCGCCTTTACTTTGTCTTTTGTTCTTCCCCCCCCCCCCCTTTGAAAAAGGGGGGAAAAAGGCTGGGGGGGGGTTGAAGCTTCCTCATTAGGTAGGCAAAGAAAAAAACACCCCTCTGAAAGGCAAAACATTCCGAGCCCCTGCTGCTGCTGTGTATTTGAGGTTTAAATAAGGGGAGTTTCCTGTTTTCAAGAAGCCAAATGCATCCTCAGATGGTCTCTGCTAACCTGTTTTAAGAAGATTTTTGTTCATTGTATGGTAGATAAGGAGTCTGAGCTTGCCTTTTTGGTTTTACCCCTCCTTCTCCAAGTTAAAGCAGGAGGCATAAGGTGTGTTTATAGCACGCAGAAGCATGGGGCAGCAGAAAGTCTGAGCTGGTGGAAACCAGAACCAGGATCTCCAAGCAGCTCCTTTGGGTCGCAGCGCAAAGGAATCTGCAGCACACAGTCAGCTCGGGAGCTCATAAAATGTCAAAGCACTCCTGGCTGTGAGGTGAGCTCCGGTGTGTATGCCCCCCGGGCAGAGATGCGGACCCCAGATACAGAGTGTTTGAAAGAACAGATGAAGACACGCGAAGCCTTGCTTTTATGGTGGGGTCCTTTGGGGATAAACAGGCAATACTTCTTTTCAAATATTAGATGACCATCATCTCTTAGTATTTTTCATGTAAAATTGGTCTAAGAAAAGAAAATATTTCTCTTTAATTAATCAAGTTTGAGTCTTCTGCCTCTTGCTTCTGGTTACAGTCATTGAAGGAACCTCTAAAAGAACCTCTAAGAGGCCGATTGCTAAGGCTCCTTACATCCCCAGGAGGATGAAGCTAAGCTGCTGCTTTTCTTCAGAGGCTTAGACTGTGCTGTTAATAATAGCTGGCATTTGGGAATTATATGACACCTTTTTAAGGACTAGACTGCCCACAAAAGTCAGTTTGCATCTTCTAATCAATGAATGACCCGACTTCTTTGCATCCATTTCAGGTCCATATTCTGCACATTTGATAAGTATCTTTAAATTTTTGAGAAAAGCAACTATTGATAAAAGATTTCACTTTTTTTCTTCTGAGTTGGGGATGGAGAACTGAAAAAAAAAAAAAATCATGTTAGTGTGTGGGGAGGGAAAAAGTTCCAGTCAGTGGAGAACTTAAATGTATGATTGAGCTGCACTGCAGGTTTGTCCTGTTGAAATAAGGACAGACTGCACTAGGATAGTGTTGTGGAGGGTTTGCCAGAACCCAGATCAGGACTGCACGCCCCAGCTGTTCCTTGAGATCGACTTGCAAAATCCTTTCTGTGGCTGGAGCTCTGTTCCTGTGGGCTTCAGCGTTGCAGTCTAGGACTGGTCATTTAAAGCTGAAGGAGCCCAAAAGAAGCAGTGTTGTGGGTCTGTTTCCTTCACATCTGTAAACTGTCCTTTAACGCGAAGCTGCACTCTTCAGCTGCAATCTTTGATTCTTTGTGAAGTACAACAGTATGGAGTGGACCCAAACATTGATTTTTAAATGGAATATGATTAAATATAAGAGTGCCTGAGTCTCTGCCTGTCTTGCAGCTTTGTAGGTAACTCTGCATGGACAAGATTTGTCACTTCCTTCCCCTTTCCTGTTCTAGTGTCCCTGAGCTTTTTTCCTTGTGATGAATCCACCATGGCTTAGCAAGAAGGCGGTAAAACAGATGCAGGTGTTGAAACTGATGGTAAGGTAATTTTCTCACCCTTCCGATAACTGTAAATGCATTTAAAAGAGGATTCTCATTCCTAGTAGCATTTGTTATTGTATGTATACTCTCTCCGAGACATAAATCGGAGTTTGACTGGTGTTTAATGAAATGGTGCAGCATGCCTGAATGAACAGATTGGGCAGGCATCTGAAATATCCATGTACTAGCCCACCAGAATGAGTCTGTTGCTTAGAATTTTTCTGGCAGATGTAGCCTCTCCATTTTGTGTCACAGTGATTATCTACCACTTGTTTATTGAGTTTCTGTACTCAGTATGTATTATCTGAACATCTCACAGTTTCAAATGGATTGTATCTTTGTAGCACCTTTTTGGAGGCAGAGAATCCTGTTTATCAATTCCCGTTTTACTGGTGTAAGTGAAATCTCAATGACTTGCCCAAGGTGTCACGGGAAACTTGTAACAGACTAGAAAATAAGGAATCTTGCTTTTGAGGAAGAGCCAGAGTCACTCTTTCTTCCTTCATAGCACCTATCCCAATTTTGCAGGTTTAAAAAAATGAGGAAGGAATATTTCCTGTACTGTAGGAAGAGCTTTCCCAGCTAAATAAATGGCTTGCTTTGCTGGTCTCTTGAAACCAAACGTCCCATGTAGCTCAGTGATATGTTGTGAAGGCCTTCTCTTCTTTTGACTGTGTTAATTGTGCATTTACTAAATTTGGATCAAACACCCCTTTCTCTGTAGATGAAGCTCCATTTTTTTTTTTTTTTGTTGGGGTGTGTGTTGTGTTTTTTTTTTTGTGGTTTTTTTTTTATTTTCTTTGGTGGTATGTGTGGTTGTGGTTTGGGTTTTTTTTGGGGGGAGGGGGGTGGTGTGGTTGGTTGTTTCTCATAGAGAAACATTGGAAGTTTTGGAAGGATTGGTGAGAGGAATTTCAGCCAAAATAGTATTTTGTGGCTTGGGATATGCATTAGAGTGTGGGAGGTCATGGCACTGGGATCTGAGTCGTCTTTTTCTACATCCTGCTGCAGTGCACTCACTGCTGTTCTTGCCTTCTTTTGAATGCCAACTTTTGACCTGTTGAAATTTTCTTAGAAGTGTGCACAGGTTTATAACAAGCATTTTCCTTTGAACAGTCTGGCTTTTTCAGACGGCTTACCCCCAAAAAAGTCTTTGCAGAGAGGATCTAATCAGGCCTAATAGTCCTTAACAAGTTAGTGACTCCTTGAGTCTATTGTGGTATCTAGGAGTGATGTGGTCCTGAAGCATTTACCTGGTTTTGCTGCAGCAATCCTAATCAAAGCCAGAAGTGTTAGATAGCTGCTTTCTCCTCCCTGAGCCATTCCTGGGTTAAACTTTCCCCAACTTCTTTACTATTGCTGAGCCAATTACACACAGAAAAAAAAAAAACAACCAAAAAAACCCCAAAACCAAACCACAACAAACCCCACCCCCCAACAAAAATCCAAACAAAAACCCCAAACCAAAACAACACAAAAAACCCCCAAACGAATGGGGGAAAAAAAAAAAAAATCAACCCAAAACTTTCCAGGCACAGGTGTGGAGCTGCTGAGTGTTAATGCCAATTGTGCAGTTCAAAATCACAGCTTTCTTCTTGAGGTTGTAATAATGTTAAAAAAAATCAGCCTTGATCTTGATGAGAGCTCAAGTCCTTGAGCTTGTCTTGAATCAGGGTCAATGTTTTTAATGTCTTCGTTCTTCAGAGATGCTCAGTACCTTCTGTGGCACCTGAAATTAGTGGGGGCTGTGTGTGCTCAGCATTTTGGAAGGAAAAGATTGGGGGCATGTGTGGTGAGCTGCAATGTACAGGAGCCAGGATCTCTAGGGGGGTTGCAGTATCTAAGATGATGCCACTCTAGTTGTTTCTCAGGTAAACCCCAGGCACCTTACATGGCTTCCCTTGAAGTTTAGGACTCTGCTATTCTTGAGCACATTTGAGACTTCTAGCCTGGGAACTCCTTGGAGCTTTCTGTTAAGGTATTAAGGGGAGGAAATCCAGTTGGTTGCCTCAAGCTAAGAAGGAAATGCTAGACTTGAAGGATTATCTCAGTGCAATGAATTTTAAAGACGTTTTGCTATACATGTGTGGAAAGCCATCAAAATGCTAATGGTTTTGCTATCTTTAACCCTTTCAACATATGGAGCTTTTGGAGGGCAGGCGAGAAGGGTGTTATTCAACGACAAAAGGACAGTCCAGACAGAAATTAAGTTTTAAGTAGCTTTTTCATCAGTGAGCCACAACTTCTCCCTGTGATAAGGAAGAACGATGCACCCATCATTTGGACAGACCAATTCTGTGTGCTCAGTTGAGGCAATCTGCAGGTGTGGTGTAGGTCAGGTACTCCCTGCAACCAGCATCCTACAGGAAAGTCTAACGCAGGGGTGAGGAGCCTCCCCCCGCTTCCAAAAAAAAAAAAAAAAGTGGGAAAAAAAGTGAAGTTGGAACTAGGTTGCTGTGGCTGGATGCCTCCTGCAGCCCCTTCCTGGGTGACTTAGGGAGCAGGCTGGAGGCTTGGTGCTGCTGAGGCTTGGGGAGCTCTGCCACTGCCAGAGCAACCCGTCGGGTCAAGCAGGTACCTGAGGGGCCCTGGGGCACGATGGATCCCTCCTACCTGCCGCAGGTTGAACACAAGTCTCCCACGGTAGTGCAGGCAACATCCTCCGTTTGTGTACTCTAGTTTTTTCACCGGGGAGACTGATTCTCCTGGCTATCTTGCCTCACCAGCCTCACCAAGGGAGGACGTGGGCGTTAGGTGCACACACGGCTCAGAGCATTGTGTGTTTGCTACGTGGCGGCTGTGAGCTGGGCAGCAAGGCTGGCCTCGGATGCTGAGCAGCTACTGCATTTGCAGTAGCTCTGGGCTGCTGTGGCTGCCCAAAGCAGCCGGGCTGGTTAAGTCTGCGCAGGAGGCAAGCAGGCGCCCACCTCTGGGGGTACTGTCTGTATCTGTGAGGAACTTTTGTTCCATTTATTTAGGTTTTCGGCTGAGGTTTTTTTGACATGTTAGGAATATCTCATTCAACTCTACAGAATTTCTGTTAACGTTCTGCTTTGGAGCCAGGTAAATGCTTGGATATCTGGCGATATAAATAACTGAAATTGTGAGTGTTATTAAACCCATGAGACTCAACCATTCCTTTAGCTATTTCTGAACTATCTTAGAGCAATGGGCCTGTCTGTGCTTATCTTTTTAATCAGGATTCATCAGGCAATTTCAGCCCCCAAGAGAGCCTGAATCACTGAGCTGCAGGGTTATCTTTGCCATTAAGGTGGTGGCTTTCGGGTTGCAACGAACTTCCAATGTTGTGAGGTGTGGGTTTTTTTGTTTATTTTGGGGTTTTTTTTTAGGCATATTTACTGTTAAATATTAGCTGCTAGCTTATTTCATATCTTCAGAGCATCAGGGTTTTCCATTTTGCAGCTGAAGAGTATGGTTGCCGACACGTACCACCTGAGGGCAGGAGCAAGGGCCGGCAGCATGGAAAGGATTGCTGCAGGGACCCATTTGGGGTTGGTACCAGGAAGGCACCAGATGAAGCGAGGTAAAGGGACTGGATAGCAGTGAGAGTCTGGAATAGGCTTTTCCTTTCTCATTCAGCATCAGTCTGATGAGGTATTGCTTTGCTTGGGGCATCCTAAGCTAGATGGGATAGGACACTAGGGAAACCAGCTTTAGGGAAAACTGTTTTGACTTGGGTTGTTCTGAATGATATGAAGATATGGCTGGTGCGTAGTGCACTAAACATTGGGGTGCTTGTAACATCTAGTACATGTGTTGACCATGGTTTCCTGTGTGGCTTTTAGCAAACTTATTATTTTGAGACTCTGTGTGTATTTATATATTTGGGAGAAGGAATAGATAATTTCCCCCCCCCGGTAATTGTTATTTTTCCCTGCATGGACAGTTACAATCTGCTTGTAGATCTCATGTATACTTAAGAGGCTGCTTTCAGTGGACTCTCCTCTCTTCAATTCTTACATTTCTCAATGGGTGGCTTTAGGTATTGGAAACAATACCTTTTAATTAGAAATTATTCCCCCTGAAATGCTTGTGAACACTGGAAAAAAAAAATCTTGGTACCTTTTTCTAACTTAGAGTTATTTTTTTCCACAAAGTATATTTTGTTTAATCTGGAAAATTTAAGATTGCATGCATAAATAGGTGACTCTTACTTTGTCCATAGCTATTTTGCAGACAAAAATCTTGAACTGTGCAACTGCTTTGCAGTTTCCATTTGGCTTTTTGTGTGCATGAAGAGAAGAGAGCCTGAGCCGCATTCTTCCACCACAACCCCATCTTCCATGCTAGAAGATGAAGGTATTGGCAGTTGGAAAAGTAGGATTTACAGAGAAATGTATGTACATGACATATCAACCTCGCTTCTGTGATTAAGTATGCAGTTAATCTCTGCAGATGAAATACTAAACACAAATGCAAAACAAAATCCTGTACAGTTTCTGAAGAAACGTGTCACTTAGAGTTGGGCTTTCAGATGAGCCTGTGAAGCAGGTTGCTGGGCTGGCCAGAGGGGTGGTGGGGTATGCAGGCACGGTCTCCGAGGGGCGTTTGTCAGAAGGGAATGGGTCACCCTCCTTTGATAGAAAGTAGCATAGGTGTTTGTTTTAGTCAGAGTTGCCTTGGGAGAGTAATTCGTGTGCAGAATAGAACAGGAATCTCTTGACTTTTTTTTTTTTTTTTTTTTTTTTTTTAAATTTCCTGCATAATTTAAAAGCCCCATTCTCCTTTTACCAACTGCATGAGGAAAGACAGGGTGCTGAAATGCTGATTGTCAGAAACCACAATCTAAAACTTGCCATCCCACAGCTGTTGGCCTCGTTTGCACATACTAGTCTGTGTTTCTGAGATGAGAAGGGTGGTAGGAGATCCAGCCCATGACAGTAAGCAGGGAAAGTTCCCCCTTTTGCTCAGACTGGACATATCTGTGCTCTCCTATCAGAGAAACAGCGGTTTGGCATATTGGAGTTGTTATGCTCTGAGACATTTCAGTCTTCATTGTAGCAGTAATTATTTCCACCAAGAAGCTTCATTTTTCCAGGTTCCCAAGACTGAAGACACCTTGTCCCAGGATATGCGCTGGCACCATGGGTAGGACACCTTCTGGGAAAGGGAAAGTGCTTGGTTCAAATATTGGCTTGAAGTCAGGCAAAAAAGCTGTATGAACCAGTCTGAAGTATTCTGGAAGCCACACACTCCTTCAAATTACTGGCTGTTGGATGAGCTGTAGTTCTTGTCCATGTGTGTGGTCTTAGCCCATGGCGAATGAAAGGTAATGCTGAACTCTATCACTGCTATATTGATTTACCTCACGTCAGCTGCAGGGGATGAGTGTGGACATGGAGAGCTACCACAGCTCAGTCGATGTACAGCTTGTTACTCCAGTGTACCATAACTTCGGGGCCTCCACTTGAGTGTCCTGGTGACCAAGCAATAGGTAATAACCAGTTGTGAGGAGAAGGAAGATCTTGTTGTGCCCCCAACTACAGAATATCGTCCCTAAGTCTCATAACATTTTCGGTTTGGGGATTTTAGGCTGCTGAGTTTGGGGCTGATGGAAATAGAGATTTTCAGCAATTATTGTACCTGCTTTAAAAAAAAAAAAAAAAAGTTTGCCTTTTCCAGCAGATTTTGACTCCCTTGCCAGTAGGGAGGTCCTCTTGCCTGTAACAGGTACCGGTGCCAAACACATTTTTGTCCTATTGGGAATGTGTTTCCTGAAAGTTTCCTTTCATCTGCAGTGAATTCTTGTGCTTTAAACACAGGAAACATTACTGGGTTTTTGTTGGGGTTTTTTGTTGGTGTTTTTTTGTTTGTTTTTTGGGTTTTTTTAATATCTGTTAGAACTTCTTTTTAATGGAATTAAAATTATCCCATTTGATAGTAGACCAAGCAGCAGTCTGTCCTTGTCTTTGGTTCCTTTGTCTCTAGGGTTAGTACCTTGCCTAGGAGCACCAGGAGGTGCTGAATGACCTGACCTTGCCCATGGACCATTCAGCAAGCCTCGGCAGCCTGGAGCCATGCCCGATTTGGCTGCCATAATGGGGTTTGAAAGGGAATTGGTGTAAAATGATGTTGGAAAGGACACAGGGTGGCACTTTGGCTCCCCTGCATTTACAGTGGGAAGAACCAGCTGTTAGCGAAAGCTTTTGTAGCGAGCCTGTATCAGCACAACTTCAGGGGACCAAGAATTGCAGGCGGTGCCTTTGCTCTGGTGGGCAGCGGGACGGTCTCGGCTCAGTCTGCCCCGATCCCCAGGAGCTCAGCGGCTGGGGTGGCGAGGTGGGCCACGCTGGCTTCAGAACCTCGAGGAGGAGAGGGGAACGAGGGCTTGCTGAGAGGAACATTGAATCTTTTGCCCCCAAAAACTTGTCTTGGTGGAATGAGCGTGACCATGGCGTTGGGCAGTGCTTTCTGCATCCCAGTTAT
>JMFS01054987.1:0-22135 GCA_000699545.1 Podiceps cristatus
TAACCTGAAGTATGTTGCTTTCTACCCTAATATGAAAAGAAAAATGCTTTCTTTTTTTCTTACTTAAGACCAGTAAAACCAGATCCACAGTTAATCAGCTCTCCTATGCAGGGCAGCACAGACGTTCTACCTGCATTTTTAAGAGGCATTTCAGAGAGCAGGAATAGATTTGGAAGCGGCAATACCTTTGAAATATTTCTTGCTAAAGAAACTGGATGTGGGCTGTCAGCGGAGGAAGATAGAGCCTTCCATCCATGGGTTGATTTGTGTTTGGAGAGGGGGCCCTTTCCCTCTTCTCTGAGGGATGGCATAACCCAACGGGTGTACCTCAGCCCATAATAGCAGTGTTTTAAGAATGTGTCTCAAAGTACCCTATTGATTCTTGAACTGCTGTTGCTCCTGCAAGGGGGGGAAAAATCCAGATACAACAGGGGAGGGATGGTGAGAGAGGATGCAATCACCTCCACTGGGAACCAAAGCTGGATTGTGCCTGCAGTACGGCTCCCGGTGACTCAAACGCACTGGGTTTGCCTGCTCTCTGATGCGTGGGTCTGCCTCTCGGTAGCTGTCCCAATAACATTGTGTCTGGCGCTGCCGAACTGTTACGTCTCTGAACACTGTGTCTCTGGCCCACAAGGTAAAAGCAGTGATTACAGTACAATGCGCCACGGTTGTTCTCAACTTCAAAGTGAAAATGCTTAGTACCAGCAGGCTGCCTTAGGAAAAAAAAAAATAGGGAAATAGTTCCTTCTAGCAAGGGAGATGTACTAACTGGCTTTTCCTGTCTCTCAGCTTTGATTTCCCCCTCCTTGAGTGATTGCTGGCTGCCAAAAACCTTTGTGCAGTGCTGCCTGTTGAAGGGAATCCAGCTGATCAGTGTGAAGTTTGTGGGAAAAGGCTGCAAGAAATATGCTGGCAAAAAAAACAACCAACCAAACAACTTGCTCAAGGAGAAGCTCCAGGAAAAAAAGAATCTGGGGCTTGTGCACATAGACCCTCAAATTCAGAGTGTTGTTGGGATGTGGCTGCCAGGCAAGGTGGCAGTGGGGCCGTCCCTATGTGGCTGGTGACTGTGCCCTGCGCCAGGCGATGCCAAGTGCCGCAGCATGGTCTGGGAAAGCAGTGGTGGGGCTGGTGCAGTTTGCTCAGCTAAGGGCTTGCCCACAGCTAAAATCCAGCCCAGGGGCTGCTGTGCTGGTGTACTGGCTCTGGGTAAAAACAAAACACTCCCAGAGTTGGAAAGTGAAGCAGGCACCTTTCCCACTGGGAAAGCAGCAAATCCATCTGACTCGCCCTCGCACCAAGTGAGGACTGTTGTAGTAACACACCTCTGGCAGCACACCAGCCCAAAGATAACGGAAGGCATTTGCATTCAAAGGGCTCCCCCAGCTTTTCCCACTTCTGCTTTTGTTGCGTCTAAGATGGGGGGAAAAAAAGCTCTGCAATTCCCTCCCCCCCCCGCCCCCCGCCTCGATGTACCAGCACAGTCAGGCTGTGGAAGGAAGGGATCCTGTTTGTAGCTTGCTGCAACTTGTTGTCTCGAGGTGCCCTGGGGAAGCTGGCGTCTGAAGTGGCCAGCCTTCCCCAAAGAGCCGAGGGGAGTGTTTGGCTAGTATTTCTTAAAGGCAAATTGGTGAGAACTCAAATTCAAAGGCTGACTGCTGTTCCCTAGTGAGCAGAAGAGGCTTGTGCAAATTTTGGTACTCGGACAGGAGGTAGAAACCCGAGTGCTTTCCTGGTTTTGTCTCTCAAAAGAAATCCAGGCTGTCTTGGGAGCAAAACTGGAGAGCCGCAGAGGCCCTGGGCAGCCTGTGATGCTGCATCAGTTGCGTGGTGGCTGTTTTGTGTTGGCTCTGCTGGGACAGGCTCTTCACAAAAGCTTGCTGGGAGGCAGCATTTCTCCCACTGTGCCCCCAAATCCAAGCACTGTGCAGCTGAGGCAAAGCTTGCTGCCTTGTCCTGATGTGGAGGAGATGACATGGCATTAAGACCCCCTCCTGCGCCAAAGCCAGAGAGGACTGCAACTGCCTCTTTTCCTCAGAGGGATTCCCACGGCTGGTCGTAGCGTTTTCTTTCATCCTACATGCTTTCAAGTGCTCTGCTAAAGCTCTTGTTTCCTTCTTATACCCATGGTCTTTGTGCTAACAGCTTCTTCCCCACCTCCCGCAAGAGATTCCTGACTAGCAAGGACTGCAGCATGCGAGGCAGGCAGCCAGGCTGCGGGCTGGAGGAAAGTTCAGCAAACTGACTACTGGGATGAGCTGGAAAGTGTTGGGATACCTCCTTAGGGTCTTCATGCATCCTCACTTCAGCTTAGCTGCTGGAACCCTGCAGCTCTGCCGCAGTGCTGGGGTGGCTTGCTCCCAGCAGCAGGGGAAGCACCTGGTGCTGGGGTGGTTGCAGGGGTGGGAGGGTGCTTCAGACTCAGGCTGAAGCATTAATTGCTTGTCCCCACGTGCTGCAAAGTGAGGTGCCGATTGCTGCCTTCCATAGGAGGTTGTAAGAGAAGACAGACTTACAAAGGGCTAAATGCTTTTCCTTGGCTGCCCAGCCCTCAAACTAGTGAGGGTTGAATATGGTGTCACTACGGTCTGGAGGCTGTGCCGTTTGGATCTCTAGTTAGCATATAAAGTTGGAAATGTCTGTTTGAACATGCAGCCTGAGAGTTTCTAGTCTGCAGAGCACCAAAATTGCAGTGTGTGTTCAGCCAGGTGTATTCTTCACTGTTAATCCATTACACACTCCTGCTTCAAACACCAAACCTGCTGTATGAGGCTGAGCTGGCTGCCTTGAAGAGTGAGCTAGCCAGAAGGCTGGTGAGCTAGCCAGAAAGCAGTGGCCCCACCTGCAGCACATCTCCCCACCAAGCAGTTCACTCTCCACGTGGGGCTTCTTGTGTGACAGACCTCAGACCCCTACATTAGCAAGGGCTGAGGTCCGCCACAGCAACCTGGGGGTCATTGCCGCTGCATCAAGCAAAGAAGCCCAGGGGAGAGCTGGCAGCGACGCATGGGAGGGGGACTAGCAGGGATTACACCGCTCCTGCGTCAGCTCAGCACCGTTTCCTAGCGAGGTTTTGTGGCTGGCAGGAATCCTGAATCACAAGGTCTGACTTGTTAAATGCTGGTGTCAATGCGTGCTAGAGACTTGTCAAACTTTCTAGTAGTAGAACATTATTCTGTGCTAGCCCCTGATCAGTCTGATAGACGGGACGTTTTGATGTGCCAGCCCTTTCCTGTTACTGGTTGAATATGTGCGAGTTCATTATGGAGCCTGCTTGCTGTAGTCCTGTGGGCTCAGCCAGCTCCGGGCTATGGAGTTTGCAGATGGGGCTCAAGAAAAATATCCTGCGTCCAAAACCAGTGGATTGGGAGGGATTGTGCTAGGGGGGTTGTTTTCCCCCACACGTGTAATCTGTGTTCAGTTCCTTTGTGTGTGCCTGTTTATGCTCCAGCCCAGGATCGCTGATCACGTGTGCAGCGTCCCAGGGTGAGTGAACAGAAACCTGGCTATCCCAGTCTCGGACTGAGCCTGCGGCTCACAAAGGGAAAGGCAGGAATGGTGAACCTGCCCGGGAAAGCTCTGGGTGGAGGCCCGGGCCTTTGGTACGAGAATAGCAAGTTTCCAATCCCAGTGCTGCTATACGGATGTGCTCCATTAGCACTGGAAAGGATTGTGTGGGTCATGAACTAGCTCTCCGCAGCCGCAGACTGACATTTAATGGATGCTCTGGGGTCCTTCCCAATTTGGTATCTGTTCTGTGGGTCACCCCAGTCCACCAAGCAGTTCGTAATACTCTATAATTAACATAACATTACAAGAAGAGTCCAAAATCCGTAACTAGTGTGCTATAGGAGGTAAGCTGGAGAGAAGGGCAGCATTACCACAGCTCCTGATTTCAGGGACCCAATTGAGTAAAAGTGCCTTGTGATGGGAGAGGGAACCATGCTACAGGAGACATCAGAGAAATGCAGCAAGCAATCCCAATGGTCCCTGATGTGTTCTTAGGGAAGATCCTGCCAGGTCCCAAAACTGGAGACTGTTTTATCCTCAAGCATGTGATGAGGACATTCCAATCGGGCTCCTGCAGATGCAAAGCCATCGACAGCCCCTGCCAGGCCTGTTCCCATCCAGATCCTCCAGGAAGGGGGTGACGGCAGTGGTGTCCCTAGAGATGACCTCCGGGCTTTGCTCCCTGGTGGGAGGTGGGATGTGACTGCTGCAGTCCATCCTTGTGCTTGGCTGTAGCATTTGTTGTGGGCTGAGGGCATTGCTCTGTTGGGGAGGACTGTCCCCAGTATGAGCAGTGTCTTTGCTCAAGGCGAGCAGCCTGCAGCGGTCTGTGCCTCTCTTCCTTCCATGCTGGAGCCCAGCATGTGCCTCTTCTGGTCGGTCTTGCTTCTGGCACAGCCCTTTTCCTTTACCTGTTCCCGAGAGGACTGGCAGCTTCAGCGTTTCTTTAGGGCTGGAATCACTTTATCTGGTGTAAATCACTTCTAGGTGTTCTAGTCCTTGGGAGGATGGGCGGTCCCCCTTGCTGCTGTGTTGGGAGCCTACTGAGCAGCTCGGTGTAGGCATCCCTCTGCAGCGCCAGGCGCCCTGGGGATGGCTGGACCGCTCTGAGGGTGTGAGTTTTAGTGTATCCACATGCACAAGGCTTCTGGATTCCTCCCAGCCCAGGACAGGCCTTACCAACCAGGGGCAGAAGTACCCATGCTGCCCTGTCTGCTGCAGCAAACCTGGGGCTGAAAGCGTCAGCTGTGTCCAGCCTGGTACCTTCATGTGGTGGTTAGTGGTAGCGCTGTCTGTCAGCTCTCTCTAATACCCACCTGAAGTTGTAATTCACTGGCTGATCGGAGCTACCCAAGAGGGATTGTGGGATAATCTGCATAATAATGTTGGGGAATTAGTCAACTCCTGAAGAATATCTGAGCAGCTGGCTATAGGCCATGAGTGAATATGAATTAAATATGTAATGTAATTAATATCTTTCAAATAAATGTCAGGGGTAAGGCTGTGAACACTTGTCTGTTGAGGTCCTTCCCCTGTGTACCACCTCTCTCCTTCTGGGGAAAATATGCTGGAGTTCTTCCCCAGGTCCCCTTTGTGTCTCCCCCTCCCAGCAGAATAAAGCTGTACTTCTTCCTTAAACACTGGTTACTTCTGTGTTTGGTTCAGAGGAATCCTGCAAGGGGAGCTGCAGCTGCTTCTGTTCAGGAATAACATCTCTGAGCTTGCTTCTTGCGCTGCCATGTGCAGGTACCTCCCTCCCAGCCGTCTGTGCGTGGTGTGGGTTGGTTTGCACAGCTTTCCCAGGGAGCAGCTCAAGCGCAAAGTCTGGGGGAGTGCAGCTCAGCGGGTCGCAGCCAGTTTGCTCAAAGCTGGAGCTGAGTTGCCCTCACTGCAGCTTGTGGAAAGTCATGAACGATGGCAGAGAAGCTGAGGCTCCCTGCCTGCACGCTTGGGAAGTCCTGCGTCGGTTGCATGTGGCTAACGTGGGAAAGGTCCGCTTGGCAACCGTGGAGGCTTGGAGGCTGCTGTGTCCTGTCTATATTTAGTTTTAAACAAGTTCTGCAGAAGGGGAAGGCTTTTGCTTGAGAAAGCATCCTGTTGCTGGGAGTGCATTGCGGCTGAATCACCATCAGTGTTGGCTTTGCGTTGTGGTGAGGTGTGTGTTGACAATATAGGTCTGGGGGGAGTTGAGCAGAGGTGAGGAGCCTTGTCATGCCTCTCATCATCTTGCAGGTGAGATGTGTCACGCAGGGCAGAGCTAGGGCTGAGGCTCAAATCCCAAAGTCTCTCTATTGGGATTCATCTATAGCACCATGTCATCTTCCTGAAGTCATCCTCTGTCTCTGCAGTCCTGGGCTTCTTGGAGAAGGAACAATTGTCGTCTTCTCCCCTGGAAGAAGCAGTTAGGAATTAGCAAAGGAAGGAATCTGAGCCCAAGTAGTCCTTTCAAGTGGGTGCTGAGTGCATGTGTCAGCACCACGTGTCCCCTGGGTTACCGTGCATCCAGGCTGGTTGCACTCCGGCACGATATTTCGCAGTAATGCTTTGGTCTTGGTCTTTCTGGGCACCTGCAGGCCTCCCCAGAGCCTAACTGTTATCATTTCCAGTTATTAGTGGATTTTTCACACTTCTGATGAACATCAGTCACACGTATGTATGCAGTGCTGGTTTAGGAGAGGGGGCTTTAAGCAGGGGAGATGTGTCATTCATTTGGAGGGATGCTTCCTGAGGCTGGGAGTTTCTGTTCCCGCTATGCAGCGGGGAATTTGTAACCTCTGTGCTTGTGGTTTTTCTTCTTCCTTAACATAGAGAATTTATTGACCAAGAGAAAAATTGCCTGTCCAGCTGTAGGAGATACTCAGACTGGCATCAGGGAATGCCCCTCATGAACTGTTCTTGTTTCCATCACAAATGATCGGGAGGATAGGAGTTCTTTGCTTAGACCTCGCTGAGGTTTGCTGCTCCGTTAAGGCAGGTTGACTGCAACCCTCGGGCTGGAGGAAGATGCCATGTCCCCATCTGTCCCTATGTCCCGCTGCACTTACACAGGTACAATGTGTGAGCAGTGCCCTGGCTCACACCTTCTGCAGGACCAAGGTGAGACCTGTGCCACCTAGGCAACATGGTATGTGGAACCTGAGCTCGATCCTGAGAGCAGGATGTCCCGATGATCTTTCTCCACTTCTGATAGCTCTACAAAGCCCACCAGAGAAAGGGAGGGGTCCGTAGCATCTGCCTGGCTGCTTTTGCAAGAGGCGCTTGCCACCTCAGAGGATTAGGTGGCAAATGCAGGCAGGATATGCTCCAATCCTCCAGTGGGAGGACATGTTCCTGTCTCCAGCTGCCAAGGGCTACTTTCTTCTTGGGTTTTTCTCACCGTCAGGTGTCTTGAGTTGTGGGATGTAGAACAGGAGGATGATTTTCAGAGCTGATGAGAGCTCTTTCCTCCTCTTTCCAGGATCAGTGGACCAGATATTAGTGTGCATAAGGCAGAAGAAAGACTGGCAGGAACTGTCTGATGCCCTTAAATGATTTTCTTATCTGTCCATCTGCTGAGGTCCAAGGGGAGAGTGTGAATGCAACTGGTGTGTTCCTTTAACTGATCTAAGGTACAGGAGCCTTGTTCCCTCCCTGGGCTGGGGAAGGCAGTTTCTGGTGCAGGTCCATATGGAGCCTGCTGATCTGCAGGCTGGGGATCTGGCTGGCTGGCTGTGCTGGAAGGTGGTTTATTCCTACTTGCAAAGGGCCTGGGAAGCTTGGTGTCCTCGGCAGCTGTGGCCAAGGCTGAACCCTGCTGCGCTGCATCTCCTCACTGCATGGGAAGGCAGCAGCATCTGGGGGAGAGAGCAGGGAGGAGAAGTGGAGGAGAGGCACTGTGCACGCCCTGTTTTTGCAAAACCTATGGGATACAGCTGGATAAGTAACAGGGCCGATGCAGGCTGGAGAAGGATGTGGGGAGCAGGAGAAGAGAGGAAACAGCGAATGGGCTCGGGCTTTGTCTCTGCGCGTGCCAAAGGGCGAGTGACTGGCACTGACTTGCAGTGCTTTGTTCCGGGAGGTAGGAGCTTGCTGCAGGGCAGGGCTGGTGACGTGGCTCAGGAAGCACGACTTGCCAACCGTGAGAGGCAGGAGAAGAAGGTGGGATGCTCAGGGAGACCCCATCCCTGACCCAAAGCCCAAACTCGTGCCCAGGGCCACAAGGACTGCTGTGGGGCAGCCGGAGCCGGTTCACTCCGCAGCAGTGCTGTGCAGGGAGGCTCTCCAGCCGGGCTGGGGCTGACTCACAGTGCGGCCGTCACAGCCAAGTCAGGTCAGCCTGGCCTGGAGGCGTCTCTGGGGCCAGGAAGGCCGCCAAATCTTCCAGCTGCTCAGGCAAACAGCCTTGCCCTCTGCCTGCTGGGGTGACCTCCTCTGCCAGGCATGCATTCCCCTCCCTGTTCCCTCTCGCCACCACCACCGTCTTCAGCTCTGCATCTGGAGGTTGCTAGCCAGGTACAGAGCTGATAGTTGAGCCAGCGGGGGAGGTGGGAGCATGGAAAGAGCCACAGGCAGGCTGGGGGAGGCAGGCTGGGGCAAGCAAACCTCTCTTCGCAAAGCAGAGCGCTCGGTGCAGAGCATTTGTGGTAACCGAGACCCGCAGCGGCTCAGCTGGGCATCTGCAGCAAGCACGATTCGCAGGAGGTGAAGCAGCTGAGTTTGGCACCAGGAACACCTGCTTCTCTCCAACCAGCGGCCGCTGTGGGCAGGCACGGGGCTGACATGCAGGGCTCCCGCAGGCAGCAGAGCACTCCCCTGCCGGCCTGACCTTGGCTCTCGCTGGCCGGGGCAGGCGTGCTGGCTGCCAGTTAGTGATGCAGTTAACACCGCTGTGTTGCACAGCAGCCAAGGACTCGTATGACTAAGGAGAAGGGACTGAAGCAGGCTTCGGGATTTGTCCTCCAAGCTGTGCTCTGATGCGTATCGCGATGGCAGGGTCCAGTGTGCAGTGCAGCCGGTGCCTGCTGTGGTGCCAGCAGAGTCGGTTGTCGCCCCCGCCGCCCCAGCCGCTCCATGGGGTGTGTGACGTGCCAGTCCCTGTGCCAGCAGCACTCGTGGGGATCTTGCACTGGCAGTCAGAGCCACGTGGCTCTTCAGCCGCTGGCTCCGCAGTGCCCTTAGCCTTGCTGTGCCAAGAGGCACCAGGATATGCTCACGGCTGCTCCTCCCAGCCTTGGCAGCTGTGGCAGAGATCCCTGATAAAGTCCCAGGGCTCTCTCCCTGGTGTCTTTTCATCCTGAGCTTTGTTTAGGGTGCGAAAACCACCTAGCTCTCCCTCCCAGAGCATGCTGTGGTGTGGGGTTTCTGGGCTGGACCAAGGCTGAGGGAACCAAGGCGCTGAGGCTGCCTCCCAGGGAGGCGGCTGAGCCCTGGTGCCACACGCAGCTCTGCTCCCTGGGGAGCTGCTGGGCAGGCTGGAGCTGTGCAGGGCCCCGGGGCTGTGGCTGAACCCAGGCAGCAGCCAGCTGGTTTCCTGCTGCCATTTGTGCCCAGAATAGGAGCTTTGGGCAGGACGGAGGGATGGGGCAGAGGGAGGCAGGGAGCAAGCTTGGTGCTGCTTTCATACTGACAGGCCCTACGGTGATGCCTCTGGAGCACTTTTCCCTCAGTGGTGTTGGGCGGTGTCTTTGAGGGGACCACGAACTCTGGGCTGGAGGTCCAGCAAGCAGCACCCCGTGTACCCAGGAATGGCTGTTACCTGAGAACATCCTCCCTGCGCGGCTCAGACACCTCTTGCTGCTGACTTGCCTCCTTTGCTGTTCCTTTCCCCAGTCCTCAGTATGCTCCAAGATCGTCCAGCTGCTGGGCCAGAATGAGGTGGACTACCGCCAGAAGCAGGTGGTGATCGTGAGCCAAGACAGCTTCTACCGGGTCCTCACCTCAGAGCAGAAATCCAAAGCACTCAAAGGCCAGTTCAATTTTGACCACCCAGGTGAATGGAGAACAGCACTGGGGCCCTGCCACACAGTGGGGAGCAAGGGCTGGAGTGGGGACTCCCACTCCACCAGCAAAGACTGGGACTCTGTCTCCTCGTGGGGCAGGAGTGGGTGGCTTAGTTAAGCTCTTGTAGAGTCAGGTGCATCCCTGACAGGGCGGCTGGGGGACACTTGTGTCCCCTGCAGTACAACCTCTGTCTCTCTTGGGAAAGAAGCTGCCTTTGAGGTGGAATGTTTGGGATGTGAAAGGGTGGGTTGTGAACCCTCAGACTCCTTAAGATGCTCCTCTTCTCCCTGCAAAAACATCCCCTAGTTTGAAAACTTTCCTGGTGCAGCTAGGTTGGGACCAGGGAGATCTGGCTTGGCACAGCCCCTTGGAGCCAGCAGCTCCGTGTCCCTTCTTAAGGAGGGAACCGTCTTGTGCAGCTGCTCTGCAAACCCCTCCAGTGAGGGAGCTGTGCCCCGTTGCTACAACAGGAGCTCTTTGAACCATCTCGGGGCTTGGTGGGGAAATTCCAGAGCTGCTGTCCCTTCGTCCCCACAAGGACAATGGCCAGAGGCAGCAAGCACCGAGCAAACAGAGCCCTGTCTGTCCAGCAACTCAAGGCTGAAACACTGCTCCAGTCTCTCTGAGGGCTGGAGCGTGGAGGAGAGGAGGGGATGCCTTCCCGAGCCTGGGCTGGCAGCGCCACCGTACAAGGGCAGTATTGATCTCTGCGGGCCAGATCTCAGGCTGGTGCAAAGCAGTGAAGCCCCAGAGGCTCCAGGAGAGCTGAGCCTTGCAACACCCATGGGCATGTGCAGGGCTTTCCTCCCGAGTCTGTGCCTCTGTCTGTCCCTAGCGCAGGGTGCCAGTGGCTGTGGCTAGGCTAAGCTCAGCGTCTGGTGGGTGGGAGAGGTTGGAAAGCTGCCTCAGGTAACGTTTCCTCTCTCCTCAGATGCCTTTGACAACGAGCTGATCGTGAAAACACTCAAAGAGATCACAGAAGGGAAGACGGTCCAGATTCCTGTCTATGACTTTGTCTCCCACTCCAGGTCTAACAGCTGCTCCTGCCTTGCTGTGCCTCTGCTAACGCCCTGTGGTGCAGCATGCAGCCCCTGCCCGCCCAAACCGCCTGTCCCTCTGCTCGTGCCTGCTCTTAGGCACCTAATGTGCCAACTGAAAGTTTCAATGCCAACTGCTCCAAACCCCTTGGTTAGAGGGTCCAGGGCAGGTACAGGCGCAGTCTGAGGGTCTGGAAAGCTGCGCAGCCATGCAGTTGCATCCAGCAACATACAGGTGTCAGTGGAGGGGGGTTATGGCCCCCCTTTCTTCCCCCCATCCATACTTTGTCTCTCCATAAACTGCCTTTGCAGCTTTAACAAGTATTCCAGTCTCAAACAGCTCAGCACTGCCAGGAAAGGAGGAGGACGACAGTTCTTGCTCCTGTAACGCTTCCCTTGCATGCGTTCAGCTTGTTTTTGCATGCCTGCGTTGGTCATGGATGGTGTGACCCTGCTCCATTTCCCACAAAAGCGCTGTGGTGTCGAGGGCATGCTGCCTGGTTCCCGGGGGAGCAGAGCTGGCCCTTGCAGGTTCCTGGGGCTCAGGCCCCATGCACAAGCTTTCTGGGCACTATGGCTTGGCATATAACATTTGCAAGCAGCAGCTGGCAGAGGTGGGGGGCGAAGGGCTGGTCTGCTTCCTGCTCTGCCATTTGTCCTTCTAGGAAGCGTACGTATGCCTTGGATTCCCTTCGCCGTGGTGGGGTAGGTCTGCCCTCTCCTCGGTCGCCCCCCTGGTGCAGCAGTGGTGTCCTGGGGTTGGAGCAGTGCCTAGGAGCACCACTGTTTCCCCCCACCTCTCTTGGCTTGTTTCCCCCCCCCAGCATATTTTGACTTTCTTTCCCTCTGCTAGGAAAGAGGAGACGGTGACTGTCTACCCGGCTGACGTGGTGCTCTTCGAAGGCATCCTGGCCTTCTACAGCCAGGAGGTGCGGGATCTCTTCCGCATGAAGCTCTTTGTGGACACGGACGCAGACACCCGGCTGTCGCGCAGAGGTGAGGCCTGAACATGCCTTGCGCAGCAGGGACAGAAATGTCACTTCACTGATCTGGGCAGCTGGTTGCAGAGGCAGGTGACAGTGACCAGAGCAGAACTGGAATTGGCACAAAGCTGCTGCCAGCAAAAACCTGGGGAGCTTTTCCTCCCAGTGCAGCGTGTCACATAGGGCAGGTTATGGCAGTAGGAAGCATCTTGCTCCATGGCTCTTAGGATTCAGTGGGGTTTTTGCTGCCTTGTCTGGGGTTCCTCCTTCGATGCATGCAGCAGTGTGTCTCCTGGGTGTGCTGTGTCCTCACGTGGCCCTGTGGCACCAGCCCTGAGCCATCAGCTGAACGGCAGCTGCTAGTCAGCAGGTACCAGCAAGGACGGGTGCAATGGGCGAAGCGGCTCGACAGTTCAATCAGAAGGCAGTGCCTGATGGTTCTGCTCAGGACCTGGGGTGTGGGTGTGTTCAGAGGATGGCGTTTGGCTGTGAGGGTATCCGTTGTGAATGATGCAGATAGAAAATCTGGTTGTACATCTTGGTCTTTGCAAGCGCAGCCAGTGCAGCGTGGAGTCTTTGTGGTACATCACGGGGGTGATGGCTCTGGGGGCCAAGAGCCCTAGTAACCAGAATATCCCTCTCTAGGATTCCTCATGGAGTCCCCAGCTGGCTTAGCTGCAGGTTTCCAGCTGACATGGGGGGAGTCCAGCTCTGCAGGGTCTGCATGGCTTGAGATGCAGTTCATTTCACAGCAGCTTTTAGGAGTGTCATTGATGTAGCACCTGAATCTTCTCAATGACTGAGAGCATTTGGGGACTCTTGGGGCAGGATTCAGTTCTGTCTGAACCGTCCCTACCCCTGCCTGGCTCCAACAGCCTCCACAGGATGTCTGGAGGTGCAGAAGATGACTTAGAGGAGAGGTTCTGTCCAGACCTCTGTGCTGTGACGAGAGGAGCAGGTCTCAGCACGTCAAGTCAACCTGGGACTGCTTATCTGCATGGGACTGTTCCACTCTGCAACAGAACTGGTCTTGCCTGCCCTCCTGCTGTCAGACAGATACACAGCCTCCTCCGCTGTTGGGATGTCATCAGTGCTGATTAAAAGCTCCTTTTTACGCATCCTTCTTGACCCTGCCCACTGCTCTTGCATGATTCATCCAGGGAGGTGACCAGCAACACAGTCACTGCAGGGAGACGTATTAGCGGGTCACAACTACGCATTTGCAAGATCCCACAATGTGAGCCTTATCCCTTAAGCAGGCTGTGCTGTGCAGGAACTTGGGTTCCCACCCAGCCACGGGGTAGCACATGTTCCTGGCAGTGCCCTGTATCAGCTGTATGAAGGCAAGGCATTGCCTTGTGCGTTTGCAGTGCCATGAGACCCTGTGTGCATCCCAGTCGTACTCTGGAGTGTGCGGTTCAGTCGCTGTGGACTTGGTACAGAACTGTGAGTCCAGGGCTTGAGAGCTGTTTGAGATCCCATTGAGTAAGAAGTGAGACCATCCAGCTGCCAGCCAACATACAGAGCTAAGCCCTGTTGTGCTGCAGCTGTTAGATGGGGTCCTGAGCCACATGGGCCCAGGCCATTCTTGGGGTATTTCTCCCACCCACCATCAATCTCCAAAGCCTTACGAAGGGGCAGCTAGTCTGGTTGAGCTGCTGGTATCTCCTGCTTAGGTCAACTCATTGACCTCCTGACAGGGAACTGGCTGTTTGGCAGCCCTCTGGCCTGCTGTCAGCTGTTGGTAGAACCACTGCAGCAGCAAATCTGTTTACTAGATGTCCCCCTGGCATTTCTGGGAAAGGAGAGCCTGTGCATGAGGTGCTGAAGATATAATTGATATAATTGTGTCCCTGGAACGTAGCTGGAGGCAGCTTGTAGCAAAAGTTGAGATCTTGCATTGCAACATGGCCCTGAATCATCTTGCTCTCCCAGAAGTCCTGAATTGTTGCAGCAATGGGCTTTTCAGCTGGGCAGCAGTGGGAGAATGAAGTTCCTGGAAACGTAGTTGACAGCTCAGTTAATCCGTAGCACTGGGGTTCAGTACGTGCAACTTGCACAGTCCCTGTCTCGGCATCTCTCCTAATAACACTGCTGCTACCAGAGCACAAGGAGCAAGGTCTGCCAGGTGCCTCAAACAGCCTGACCCTTGCAGAGCTGATTCTGGCTGAGGTCCCTTGCTGCCCTATCTTCAGCCAACTTCTGTAAAACAAAGATGGTGTCATGTGCGAGATTTGGACCTGATTTGAGTAATGTCTGCCTGCTGGCTCTGCATGGGTGCCGATCCATCCTTGGGACACTTACCTGCCCTGAAAGTAGAGGGTGATACCTCCAGATAGGTTGCATGGTCTTAGCCTGGGTTGCTGAGACCCATTGCTGTAGGGCCAGGTACGAGACAGTGGGTGCTTGACTCCTGTGTGTGTGGGGGGGTGTGATTGCCCTGCTGTGGTCTGCCCTGGCAGCGGGCAAGAGAGTTTTGCCCTGTCGGGACCAGCCCTTGCAGCCTGGGCGCTTGCCCTGTGCAGCTTGCAGGCCTCCGGCACGCCGTCCCAGGCCGGGTGTGCTGTAAATACAGCCTCGCTGTGCTCCTTCCCTGACCCAGAGCAGCCAGCAAACAGGGTGGGGAACCTGGGAAACAAAAGTCTCTCTGTTTTATTTTCCTTGCCTGTTTTTCTGTATTGTTTGAGCTGGGGCTCGCTCCCGCTCTCTGGAGAAGGCAAGGAGCTGGCTAGATCAGCCTGGGCTGGGCTGAGTTGCTCCTGGAGCAGGCAGGGAGCTGACACGCATCCTGCTGCCAGCCCATCTCCTCCCCTCTGCGGGGATGTGAAGCTGCTGGCTGAGGGCAAACAGAGCCACGGGGCCAGTGCCAAAGCAGCACTGGGAGAACAGCACTGTCCTGCAAGCACACGGGCAACGGCTGCGGAGCAGGTCACGCAGGCTGGCAGTGCCGTGGCTTGGCTCTGCTTGGTATGTGGAGAGGGCTCACTCTGGACGCAGTGCCAGGCGCTAGCATGCTGGGGAGAAGCCAGCCAGCCCCTTGGGGAGAGCCAAGAGCTGTCTGCTCAGCCACAGGGCTCTTCTGGCTCTTACCTGTGGACTGAATTTCTGCTGAATTGGGGCACTTGTCCACACTGAAGTGCCTTCAGATTGGAGATGGCAGTGGCCCACGTACCTCGTGCAAACAGGGTGTAAGGCCCAAGTGGCAGAACAAGGAGGAGGCCAGCTTGCTCTCCTGGCTTCCTCCTGAGCTGCTCTCCAAGCACCCCCCTCAGCAGGTAAACCCTGCTTCGCCTTCCCACCCCACTCAGCTGGGGACAGCCCAAGGAGCCTGGCAGAGCTGGGTACGTGGGTGAGTTTTACTCTCCTCACCTCTGCAGACCTGAGTCAGATATGTGTATGGGTGAATCCCACTGCTTTTCTATTCTTTGGGCACCTCTGCACTGGGATGACTGTGAGAATACTCCATCCTTAGTCCAAGGGCAGGACAGAATGACAGGAAGGATGCAAGGGCTGAGGCTGGGAACAGTCAGGACTGGGGTGGCACTGGTTACAGCTGGAACGTGCTTGCAGAGCTGAGAAGGGAGGGAGGCCAAGAGAAGCTCTTGGTCAGGCCAGCCAGCCATCAGCTCCCGGGAAAGGCTGGAAGTGGGTAAAAAGCGTGGAACTGGGCTGGGGTGTGCTCGGACATGTGGGCAGCAGCTTCCAACAACAGAGACCTTGGGCAAAATACCCACATGGTGGGCCAAAGGGAAAGGGGATGGATCAATTCATGTCTCTGCTCCTGACCGTGCCTTACATCTTCCTTGCAGTGCTACGAGACATCAGTGAGCGAGGCAGGGACCTCGAGCAGATCTTATCTCAGTACATCACTTTCGTCAAGCCTGCCTTTGAGGAGTTCTGTTTGCCAGTAAGTAAGGGGAGTGACACCCAGGAGAGTAAGCCGAAAGTGCTTCATGCCCTGCTCAGCTCCTCAGACAGGAGCATTTTGCACCCCAGAGCTCAGGTCAGGTTGCCTCACCTTGCTCCCTCCCTGCAGGCACTGGCAAAAATGGGGGTGCCAGTGCTGGTAAGGGCAGGGTGAGATGAGGATTATTTACGCAGCCACTGCCTTCCTGGTGAGGTCACCCTCCCCAAGGGAAGGCCGACAGGGCAAGAGAAACCCCTCCCTGCACAGGGTCTGACAAACCAGCACCAGGCAGCTCAGCAGATGCCAGTCCAGGAGGGATGATCCTTGGCTGCACCTAGCTGGGGAAGATCCCTGCCCCAGGGCACGGGAAGGGAAGATCCCTGCCCACAGGCAGTGTCCACTGTGTCTGCCTCCTCTCTGGGCTGGCCTGCCTGCCCTTTTCACCCTGCAGTGCTGCGGGCTTCTTGCTGGCTGGATGCTTGGGAGAGCAGGGGAGCTTCATCCTTCGCTCTGTGCTGCGGGATTTGGCCTTGCAGGTTGCGTTTCCTGGCTGGTGAGGGGCCAAGGTGTAGTGCAGACAGACCTCGCTTGGGGCCAGGCTTGCAAGGTCTGCCTGAAGAAAGGAAGCTACTGTGGGAGCGGATAACTGAGGCAAGGCTCCCTAGCAGACAGGGACTTTGCACGAAGGGAGGCTGTTGCGGTCCTGCAGAACTTGCAGGCCAAATAACACATTTGCAGAACTAGCTGTTGCACGCCTCTCCTGGCTCTCATGGAGAGGAGCCTGTGCCTTGGTTCTCAAGGCTTTTCAAGCAGATGTGGTAGTTATATGAGGAATTTCTTATTCTGGAGGAACTGAGCCAGCAGAGTCCTGCAACCTGGGAACTGCTGGCTGGCACCACAGGCAGGAATTGAACCTGTGCCTCCAGACTCAAGAAAACCTGACTATGTGGCCAGCTCTGCCCCTTCCTGTAAGAGGGGCTGATTCTTTCTGTGCTACAAGATCTTTTCCTGGCTCCTGGGCAGCACCCTCTTCTCTGTCTCACTCAGTTGTGGCTCTGGGGACCAAGGTCCAATTCCAGTGTAATCCCAGAAAGGCTTTTCCTGAGAGACAGGTCCAGCTTGGCAGCTCCCCTCCTTGCAAGCCCCTGGCAAGGTAAATCCGCAGCTTTGCAAAGCATCAGATGCTGCATCAGTCTCTCCTGTTGAAGAGTCTGTAGGAGGACAAAATGTGAAACAAGGAGGGTGGAAAACAACTGCTTTGGCCCTACCCACCAGCTTTGCAGTGGTCCGCTCCCACTTCCAACCTGGTGATGGGCTCCGCTGCAGAGCAATTGCAATGGTGAGGAGGCTCAGCACCCACTGTTGCTGTTACTCCACTCCTAAACCAGCTCCGGGCCAGGTGGTCCAGCACAGAGGTGGTCCAGCATGTCCTGGTGATTTTTTTATGTAGCTGAAAGCACCTGGAGGTGTCAGATGACACCCTTCATCCAGCCGGGGCCTTATTTACTGATGGTAGATCTGGGCTGCCAGGAAGCTGATCAGCTGTAGAAGCTGACACAAATAGGGGAGGAAACTGAGACTGGCACCTGCAGGTGAAAATAGGTCAGGACTGGTGGCCTCAATCGGACCTTTTTTGCAAGCAATGCTGGCAGAAAATTCTCCCCACATCCCAAGCAGATTGCGTGGCTGTGCCTTGCATGTCCACACAGCCCAGCCATGCCAACTCTTGCTCTTGTACCCAGTTTGGCTGGATTCAGGGGGAAGGTTGTTCCCAAAAGCATCAGCTGCTGGACTCTTGTGATCATCAGGTTTTTGAATTCTGGGTTTTGTTAGGGTGCCTCTTATGGCCTCTTAGTGGAATCTGTATGAGCCCATGAAAATGGAGTCAAGGTGCAAAGCATGGCCCTCAAAACACAGAGAAGAACACAAATAAGAGCATCCAAAATGTATTATTAACAATGCCATACCTCCCAGTGGGTTTGGGGGGAAGGGAAGGGGAAGGACCTGCCCCAGGAAGCAGGGACAATGCCCCAGCCTGGTGGCAATCTGCTTTCTCTGTAACGCAGTGCTCTCTCTCCTTCCAGACCAAAAAGTATGCTGATGTGATCATTCCCAGAGGAGCAGATAATGAAGGTGAGTGGACCTAATCCTGTTATGTCCTGGCAGCTGGCTTTGGGCCATTGCTGTTGCGGCGGAGCTAAGTAGGAGGTAGCAGGACCTGCCACAGAGATGACTCAGGCCAACTGCCACCCAAGAGAGAGCTGTTACCAGTGTCCTGAGATGAGCCTCTCCCCTTTACTGCCACCTGGAGCATTAGTGCCTGGGAGTTTGTGATCCTCCCATCAAGCCTGGGAAGCCCATCTATGTGCAGTGCCTCTGGGCAAACTCCTGGTTCATCCCACACAAAGGGAAATGTGCTTCTCCAAGGCCAGAGGTGCAGCTGGGACAGCCAGGTCTCCACCTGGCTGGAATCGGACTGACCATACTGGTTTGAGCACTGGGCTCAGCTGGGCAGAGGGATGAAGTCCCAGGGAGGCAGCTCCTCCCCACAGGGTTGCAGCTCCCCATGGGAGGGGATAGGAGCAGGGGAGGCAGCTGGGTCATCGTCGCTGGCTTGGCTCTAATTTATTTGCAGTGATCCTAACACAATCTCTCCCCCGTGTCTTTCCCTCCCCTTTTGCTCACAGTGGCCATAAACCTGATAGTGCAGCACATCCAGGACATTCTTAATGGAGGACTCAGCAAACGCCAGAGCAACGGCTACCTGAATGGCTACACTCCTCCCCGGCAGCGGCAGCCCTCAGAGTCCAGCAGCCGGCCTCACTGACCCCGGGCAGCCGGCATGAGGCTGGGGGCAGAGGGCGCTCGGGCCCTGCCACTGCCCCTCTGTACATACTGTCTGTTCATTCCCCCCTTATCTATTTAAGAAACCAGACGGAGACGAATGCCTTTAATTTTGTATGTTGGAAATGCCGAATGAGAAGCAGCCGGCTGCTCAGGAGCCTGGACCGCCCACAGCTCCTGGCCTTGCTCACTAACTCCTCCATCATGGAACCGGCTATAAATCTCTATAAATATAGAATTGCTCTATTTTTGTGTAAATGCAGAATAACGTAAAATTACTTGCCATAAGGTATTTGGCAGGCTCAGTGTTGCTGGGAGGGGGCTGGGGGTAGGGTCCTGTGAGATGTTGGTGTCAGGATCCTCACCTCAAAGGCGGTAAGGAAAGAAGAGCGTTTCACAGCTGCTTTAGTTAATCGCAGTGGTCTCCATCCCGGGGAAGGGACAGGCTGTGTTGGAGGTGGCAGCTTGAGTATGGTGTGGATTTTGTGACTGGGGTGGGGTTGCCTCCTCTTGCTGTTGCTGTTCAGGTCCGAACAGCCTGGTTTTGGCTGATGGGCACTGCAAAATGCCACTGGGAGTTGGGAGAATGATGTGTAATACCTCCCCTGACTGTCTCTGCACCTCTAGGTCCAAGTGCCTGAACAGCATCCCTTTCTGTGTCTGACACCCCGTCACACTCTCCAGCAATGATGGTGATGCTGGGTATGTGATCATATAAACATGGCAGCTTGTGTCTTTATCAGTTTCACTTCCTGGCTTGGGTGGGTATGGCACGTGTGTACCTTCAGCTGCTCTGGAGCCTGGTGGCCATGTGTGTGGTGGGACCCCTAGCCAAGCCTTGGGCTCTAGCCCAGAGGTTGGCTTGCAGAAAGAAGTGTGCCTGTCATTCCCCTGTAACACGTGCTTGTAGCAATTTTGCTCTTGGATGGGGGATGTTGGGTCATAAGATATGGTTAGGGGAGAACCAGCCTCTTCTGAAAGAAAGATGCAATGGATAATGAAAGGCAGCTGCTGAGGTGCCTGTCCAAGGATGGAGGTTGCAGTGTGTAGTGGTCCCTGGGCTCCCTAGCATCCCCACATGGTGTGTCCACAGGTCCCACCCAGCCAGGTAGCATGAAACTGGATGCCCAGGAGTCCTCTGCTGCCCCTTTTCAGAGTGTGCTCTTGCCTGGCCCCTGTCCCTTTCATTGTGTCCCAGTGGAGGACAAGGTGTCCCTGCAGTTTGTCAGCCCCAGGGCTGCCCAGGGAGTGCTCTCCCTTGCTCAGGGTAAGAATTAGTCTCCCCATACCTGGTAGTGTTGTAGCAGCCATGTCCCAAGAGAACCTGGTGGGGTTGTACTGCAGGTCTGGAGATGCCTGGAGAGCAAGGGTTGGGGGGGGTGGCACAGCTGGGCTGGGGTAGAGGCTTGGTGAGAACCTGAGAAAGGGATGTGGTGGGATGGTAGCCAGGAAAGGTCCTTTGGCCCCTGATGCTAGGACTGACTTGCACCACCAAAAAGTTTCATAGGCACCCCACAAAGCCTGGAGCAAGGACCCTTAACCTTGCTCCCTCTGATTTTTCACTCTCTCCAGAGCATTGGTTTTGCTCTGTGTGGTTAAAAGCTTAAGGCCTTAGACACTAAATGCTCTATTGCCTTCTAGCCCCATGTGAGATAAGACAAACCTTGATAAGGAAACACCTCCCCAGGTGACGGCTGCTGGGGCAAACTCATTCCTTCTTGATCTGTGATGGGGGCACATGGCAGCCCTTTATCCCCCTCCCTGTCAGCAGGCACTCCCCAAGCAATGTCAGCTTTGCCATAATCAAGGGCTGACACTGGCTAATTCTAGGGACAGCTATAGGCAAGAGGGACTGAAGCCCTGCAGAACTTGTGAGGCTTCTCGGGCCTTAAGCAGACAAGACAGCTCTCAAGATGCAATACTGGCCTCCTCTCCCCTGTAAATAAAGACAGAACAAATGGATGCTGGTGTTTCTTGTCTACTGTTTGGTGCCGCATGTTGCTTACTGTGGTTCCAGTGTGAAATCAGACTTGTCCAATGTTGCCTTAGTTCTTCAAGGCAAACCCAGACCTGGAGCAAAGCTCCTTGCAGAGACAGCTTTGGTGAAGAATGAGGTGCTGAAGGCAGTGGCTCTGGCTTTTGGCTGGCCTGCCAGCTCTCGGCAAGTCCTGGTGCATGTGTGGCTTGGGGTGCTTTTGTGAAAGCCCTCTGTGCTCTCAGGATAGCAGAGAGATGGACAAGTTTAGCCCTTCCTTTTGAAAACCTTTTGAACAGGTGCCAGTCAAGTGAATTTCATCAAAAGACCTGACAGGCAGGGTGGCATTAGCAGTAGTGAGGCATAAGGCAAGGCTGAGAGTGCTTTTAGCAAAGGGGTATGTCACTTAGTGGCAAATTACTTTATGTCAGCATGGATTCATGAAGGGGGAAGTCATGCTTAAACAATCTGATAACTCTCTATGATGAAATGACTGGCTTGCTAGGTGAGGGAAGAGCAGTGCATATTGTCCGCCTTGACTTATGTCAGGCTTTTGATACTATCTCCCATAAGATCCTCATTGCGAAGCTGTTGATGTATGGGCTGGATGAGCAGTGAGGTAGATTGAGAACTGGCTGAAGGGCTGGGCCCAAGGGTGTAGTGATCAGGGGTATGAAATCTGGTTGAAGACCAATAACTAGTGTAGTCCAGGCAGTGTGTGCCCTCAGCAAGTCCACTTACGACATACGCCAGAGCGTTGTACTACTATCCAGAGGGATGTTGACAGGCTAGGGAAATGGTTGACAGGAACCTTTTGACATTCAACAAAGGGAAGTGCAAATTCCTGCCCTGGGGGAAGAACAATCCCATGCACCAGCATATGCTGGGGGCCAACTCTCTGGAAAGTAGCTTTGTAGAAAAAGCCTTGAGGGACCTGGTTAACCCTGAGCCACCAAGGTGCCCTTGAGGCAAAGAGCTAATGGTATCCTGGGCTGCATTAGGGAGAGTGTTGCCAGCAGCTCAATGGAGATGAGCCTTCCCCTTTCCTCAGGTAAGGCCACAGCTTAATACTGTGTCCACTTCTGGGCTCCCCAGTACAAGAGAGAAATGAAGCTATTTGTGAGAGGTCAGTGAAAGGTCATGAAGATGACAAAGGGACTAGAGCATCAATCCTATAAGGAAAGGCTGAGAGGGCTGGGACTGTTAACTGAAAAGGTGGCTGAGAGGAAAGATTATTAATGTATGGAAACAGCAGAAACGAGGGTGAAAAAACCCCAGACAACAAAACATCCAGCAACATGATGTGAGGAAATGGGCACAAACTGAAATATGGGAGGTGCCCTCCGAACATCAGGAAATACGGCTCTGTTGTGACGGTAACTGAGTGCTGGCACAGATTGCACAGAGATGTTCTAGAAGCGTCCGTACTTGGAGATACACAAAACCTATCTGGATGAGGTCCTTGGCAACTAGCTCTATGCAGCCCTGCCTGAGCAGGGGGTTGGACATACTGACCTCCAGAGGGGCCTTCCCACCTCAGCCGTTCTGTGGATTTTAAAGTATTGTGCGAAGGAAGAAAAGCAAGGGGGTGCCTGCTAGTCACAGCCCCGAGCCTTCGGTGCCCCCACCCCGGGCTCCTGGAAGGCCTTGGTAGATGGCACTGCTGGGCCACTGTGCTCCCGGTTCAGCCGGAAGATGAGCTGGTGCCAGCTTTATCCCTTCTCCTGTATCCGTGAGCGTGGCATTGAGACGCGTCCCTCTCCCTCCTCATGGGGACTGGCAGCACAGCTGCCCGTGAAGCTTCACCTTAGGCGAGGCTGGAACGTTTAAACGCCGTGGCGTGAGGGAGCGCGTGCCCGAGGCGCCTGTCTGCGCGCAGACAGGGCATCGAGTGAGC
>JMFS01054990.1:0-12818 GCA_000699545.1 Podiceps cristatus
TGCCCTTCAGTGAAATGTTCGACTTTATAGCCATTGAGAACAATGGCTTCAGAGATTGCTGGGAAGTCTCGATCTGATTAGCTATTTTCCTGGGGTGTTTCTCTGAATAAAAACACTACCATCTATCTTCAGGGAGATATTTGGTTACCCAGAAATTTTTTTTTTTTTTTGTGAATATTTCTTTTTAAAATGTTTCTCTTAAAACAGATCTTTTTCTACAGTTGGTGAGGGATAGAATATTTGGAGGCATAGATTGGGATAGATTATTGGAGGCATAAAGGGTGACTTTAAAACATTGGAGGAACAGGAATGAAAGGGGTTAGTGGAAAGTAAATTGTACATTTCTGGCATTTTGCAGCACAAAGCAAGTATAAACCAGTTTTAATGAGTCAGTGAGATAAAGCATGCTGATGGGTCAGTTAATGAAAGTGAAACTTCAAAAAACCCGACAGGAAAGCATGGAAGTACGAAAGGGAGAAAAAAGAACAGAAATAATCTGTTTCATTCTCATGTACAAAGACTAAACTAACTATACCTGTCGTGTGCTGGACAGGTATGTGCCTTGACTGTTATAAAAATCTCTGAAAAAGGAAATTCCATGGTACACTTTAGGCAATAACTGCCAGTATTTCACACTCATTTCCATTTGAAAGATTTTCCTGTTGTCTACCCTAACTCAAAATTTCCCCTGCTAGAGTTTAAATCCATCCTTTCTCTTGTAAAATGTGTGCAGTGGAACTTCTTTGCTTTTCTAGTAACTATACATCTTTGCAAATTACTGTGTTCTGCTTCAGTTACTCCCTTTCTGCCCTCTTGGCAGAACAATTCCATTCTTTTGGTCTTTCTGTGTAATCAGCTCGTTTGTTTTCTTGTAAACTCTCTTAGTTGATCCATGTCTTTCATAAGTTTGGTGTCAATTACTGTTTTTTATACCAGGTGAGACTTTACTAGAACTGAAGTGAAAGGATCAGTCTTACCTGCTTAGGATACAACTCTCCTATTTATGCATCCTAGGAAAGTATTTACTTTTTCTGAAACAGTATGAGATTTGCTGTTATCTCCAGATGCTTTTCTGCAGAATTTGTCTATCCAATCTTCCATCTAGTACTTGTGTAATGAATTATTCTTAAGTGTAGTACACTTACACCTATCATTGTTGGGTTTTATCCCATTTATTTCAGAACATTTCTCCAATTATTCAAGAGTTTATATTACAGTCCTTTCCTCATGAGTACTTGGAACTCATTCTTCTCAGAGTCAATTCTTTAACCTGCTTGATATTATCTCCAGGTTGGACTAAGGTAGTTTTATGCCATTTTCCAAGCTGCAAATGAAAATATTGAATACTATACAATCTAGGACTCTGTAGTTTGATTTGTGGGCAGCTGATAGGCTTCAGTGAGTTTTGTGCTTCACCTAACTGTACATTTTTCCTAGACTACCTTTTCATTGCTTCCTTATGAGACAGAATGTGACCACAATCTTACTGAAGTTAAAATGTCTAGTATTTCTCCTCTGTCCACAGTAACTTCTGCTTGTCAAAAAAAAATAGACAAAATTCAACCTAGAGGAGTTTATGCTGATTGTTGCTTGCTATTCTGCTACTAAATAGGTTGTTTTTCATTTTTGTGTAGAACTGTTAGAGATATTTCCTTGGTTATTTCCATTTGGAAAATAGTTTTCTTATCCCACAGAAAATTTTGAGGCTTCAAATCTAATCATACAGATGTAAAAACATTTATTTTTATTTTAGTGAAAACTAAGAAAGATTTTGGCATTAGGATGAATTAGGAGTGAGACTATGTATTAAGTAATTGATGTAAAATGTGTTTTCAAGGACTTTTTAAAGGCCATAAAATTTTTAAAAGTCAATGGATCTGGAAAAAAACCCAAACAAAAAACAACTATGGAAATGAATAATTAGAGTACCATGGCAAAACTTTGCTTCTTCTACCTAGAAATGATTAATGAAAAAAGCAGCATGTCTTCAAAAGTTGGTTAACCTGTCACAAGAAAGATGAGGACAGTGCTGTTATACTTTGTTACTGCGTGCATGCCACGTGATGCCAAGTTAAAAAGAAAATTACCCATTAAAAATAAATAAATGCAGGAATTAAGTTCATCCAAAATCACTGAACTGACTACGAACATTACTTCCACTCAACAACGAACTTTAGTTGTTGAGTGGGATCAACAACTGAAACAAAACTACTCTCATTTTAGAGTACTTAGAGGTCTCTTGCAGTATATTTTAGCTTTCCATAACCGTAGTAAATCTTTGAGTACGCTGCGTAAGAGTGACTGCACATCCACTCAAAGTTAATGCTGCTTGATTATTTTCTTTTATGAAGTATTTTCACCTATTGTAATGGGCGAGACAGAGTAAATGTCAACCTGTGATGGATCAGGTTACTAGAGTTTATTGAAGAATCAGCATGGTCAGAGCTCTTATCCTATTTGATAATTTCACACACTCAGTCGCTCCACAAAGCGCTACGTTCACGAGGTCTCAAATACCCTCCCTGGCAGGGAGGTCGCTATTGTTCTGAGAAGATCAGGCAAAAGTCATGTCAATTCAGGCTGTGCCACTGCTCATAGTTACCAGTCTCAGGTTTCCAAAGTCCTTGGGCATCCACTGGCATTTATGCGTCTCTCTGATCTTCAGGATCTTCTCCCGCTTCCATAATCTTTCCTCCAGTTAGGAATTTCTTCACTGTCTTTCCAGTCCTCTGTTGGCTCTTCAAAACCACCACTTCTTTTTGGGAATGCTTCTTTTTGGCCTCTTCTACTTTCCGTAATTCCAAGTCCACAGTTTTCCCAATCTAAATAGTCTATGTGCAAAATCACAACTCATGATCATGCCTCTTTTATAACGGCAGGATTCAGAACTTGCCACTTTAGTCTAGGTGTTACCAAAATTTACAACCAGCCCCTGGGGGATGCAGCTAGCAAGTAGCAGGAATCTGTCTCAGAATTCAGAAGTTCAATTTTGTACAATTTCCTCTCCTCCTCCCTCCCAACCACACAGAGTTATCTGCTACCTGTTAGCATTCATGTTTTAAGCTATTTTTGGCCTACAATACCCATCAGTGAGGTTTTCATCATGACCTTGGCTGAGAATCTTTATCCTAAATGTCCATTAGTAATTCTTTAGGTTTCTTCCCAACCCTGAGAAGTACCAATACAAAAGAAATTTAATGCATTTATATGCTTAGAGGAAAATGAAATATCCCGAGTAAGACTTCTGATTTCCATTGTTTATTTCTGCTAAAATTGAGTAATTATATTTAAAAACTTAATTATTGTAGAGTGGTTAGCTGGCAGATTTTCTGCTAGATTTGGTGTAATTAGGAAAAATACATTATGTTCTCTGACTAATTTATTCACAAGCATTTGCATTAAGTAGGTTGATTGATAGAAAGATTAACTGGAAAACAACAAAAATACTTGTAAAAGTATTTAATTAGTCAAAATGGGAAAATATTCCACTTCATGTTTTTTTTTTTTCTTTATGCTGTGATTTCCATACACTATAAAGCTATATTTACATAGACTGTAAAGACAGTTCAGTAAATGCTTTTTAAACAATAGTGCTACCATTTTTCATTTCCACTGGCACAGCCGTTTATGTGGCTTGATGGTAAACTGGATTGGTGTGATCCGGATTAAAAAGCAAAGAAATGTTCTGGCCTTTCTTTTTAAGTTAGCTTTGTTCCCATACCCACTTTGCTGCCACACAGCCAATTCTACCAGTATGAAAGAAAGGATTAGTGGAGACAGAAAAGAGTACATAGGTACTAGAGAGAACTGGCATTGCTTAAGTGCGCTCAAGTAATATTCCCAGCAGAACCCTAAAGTTAGCTATTGGTACACTTAAAGAAAGATTTAAAGTTAAAAGAGGATAAACAATAAAGTTTACTTTTTGATCAAAGCATCTGGTTTAATGAGTTTCTATAACCAGGCTGAGAAAATCAATCTAGATTACTAACAAGAATAATTCAATATTGGACCTAATTTAAAATGAAAGCAGTAGTTAATCATAACAAGTTAAAAATAAAAACGTGGAAATGGTGATTTATTATAAATACCAATATTGTGTGCTGAGAGTGAGTCTGAGTTCTATTAATAAAAAAAAAAAAAGATTATTGAATTTTATATCAAAACTGTGATCAATAATATGATGGATTTATATTAGAACGACTAACTTCTTAGGAAGCAAGTAAGCTTTTAAAAATGTATTTTGCTATTTTTAAAGTATTTAGTTTTGCAGTGATGATGTTAAACATTTTTGAAAAAACTGCAAGCAATTTAGCAAGGAATTGGGATGAAATTACTGTCTCCTTCTGTGGACGTTTGTAAAACGGAGGTCTGAATTTAGTTAAAATTAATACTATCCCAATTTAGATGCTGAGGCCCATATTTACTGTGTTCTGTTCCTAACATAGGTAATGGGGAGATGTTCTATATCCAATCAGACTTCGTCTTTGGTACCTTGCCCTCCAGAATTATCAAGAACCCCTAAACTTTGAGTTTTCTGCTTGGGAAAAAAAAGTTTCAGTTAAACAATAGGAAAAAAATTAATTCTGACACAGTGAAATGTTTGTTTTTCATTAAAAATTCATAAATGAATGTTTTCTTGTTGATTTGAAAACTTACAGAAAATGAAATTTTAATTCTAATCATCTTAAACACTGTTTCTGATATTTTTTTTAACTGAACATACATTTCATGAATATTTGGAGTAACATGTAAATTGATTTAGTTTTCTTTTTGTTCATATTATGAATCAGCATCAATAAAAGAAACATCATTTGAAGGCTAAATTGAGTTAAAACTTTCTTCAGAAAAGGAGATTTTTTAGGTAGTAATGTGAAATAACTTTTTTTTTTAAATGTTCTAGAAGAAACTTGCTGTTTTCTGTAGAAGAGAGGAGAGTGTCTCTTTAAGCCAGTTCTTTTATTTAAACTCTTAGACCTTATTTTTTAATAGTGAAAATGGAACAAAATAACACATTAAGGGCTTTCAGAAAAAAGGAGACTGTTTAAGAATAGTGTAATAATTACTATAATTAATATATGATAGAACATATTTTATGTAATGATTCATTTATAGTAAGATTTCCATCTATCTTCTGATATGGCAAATAGGTTTGGAGGAGGAGAGAAGGGGAAGATGTTGGCCAAAGTTACACCTGTTTAGATCCAAGATCTTACTGTTGTGAAAGCCATCTTGTTGGATGTAATTGCATGTGCAAACAGAATGGTGGGAAGAGACTGAACAGTGTGATGAGGCAGAGCACTGCAGGTAGAGGTGTGAGCAGCAGCAGCTATCAGCTTTCAAAGTCATTGACCTACTGATCTTTTCTTTCATTTGAAATAATATTTAAAGTCACTCCACAACATGAATAGGAAGAAATAAGGAATTTTGGACAAAGCCTAAACATCATCACACTAAGGAAGTGGCAAATTAAAATTATTATCAATGTCACAGAGTTAAGCTCAGATGAATTTCCATGCCTTTGTTGGTAAGCTTGTGCAGTATCTGCTCCTATTCTTTCTTACTAGAGCTATATGAATATGCTGAATTATCTTCAAATAGTTCATGTGAAGTGATAGAATTTAAGTTTTTCAGATGTTGAGGCATCTATATTCTATATGTAAACAAAAGAATCATGAAAGAGATTTTGCTTAGAATATGTACAGGAATTTGTTGTAGGTTGAATTATTTTTTAAAGTGTAATTAGTTATTAATATTCTAATTACTTTCCCACCAAATTTTTGATACATTCTCTTTTTTCCCACTGCATCAGAGTGTTTATTGTAGCAGTTAAAGGAATAATCTCTACCACCTTGCATGAAAGTGTTTTGTAGGAGTAATGGTAAATCTCTAGCGCTTAGTAAGTTATTCCCACATTATTGTACATGAGCATGAAATTAAAGAAGTCTGAACTGACTGCCAGTAAAAGCAGCAGGTTTTAAGGTGTTTATTTTTGTGTATAGTATCTTTCTTGACAGCACACCAAATCCTTCTGAGGCTCTTTATTTGGTGCTCATGCCACAAAGAAAGATCTTTCCTTACAGAGCATATGTTTTTTCTGAATGTCTATATGTCATGTCATAAGAAGTCCTGCATAGAATTGTCTTCTAAATAATTTTTTGATTTGTACTTCAAATGCAGTTTTGGATCACTAATGGAAGACTTGTTTCCTCTGTAATTTGTTTTGCTTTCAAAATCAGCAAAGATAATCCTGAAGCTGTCCCAAGTACTTCTTCACAAAGTACTTGGTAATGAAAAATACTTTTATGTTTGATTGTTTGATATTTTATGGGAAGAGTACCTTTTTTTTTTTTTTTTTAGGGGGGTGGGGAGTGTAATTTTTAACTAAATATTTTTGGGGAGCTTCTGTCCAAATAGTATAGATATACCAAACCATTAATACGTTGTAGTGATCCTAACCGGAAGATCATTGTACGTTAAAGAGCTAAGTGATCCACATAACAATCAACTTGAGTAGGTGCAGTCCTGAGCTAATCCTCCCACAGACTGCATCTGTACAGTGTGCTGCATCCTGACAGTTCCAATGCTGCACAACTTGGGGTTCTCGGTCTCTAAAGGGATTTAAGGTCATTTATAATAACCTCTTTTCCCTAGCATTAGCTCCCATAATTGGCCGTGATACTTTATGAAGTCTGAGTGTCTGTCTTAGTGGGATCATAATGAACCAGCACCCTCTGGTGCAAAGCATATGCACGTTGAAATTTTATTTCTGGTTATTCATGAACAATCTTTGAAAATTCTTTGAGAATTTCATTCTTCTATGACATATAAAGTCACAGTTTGATAAAATTCTCTTGTGTGTTATCGAGCTTATTTTATGAAAATAAGTACTTAAAAACTAGCCTTTCCTGGAATTAATTTTTATTTGAGATTACAATTTGATACATTTACTTTGTATTAATATAGGATTCCATCTGAATGCACTTCCTATTTAAAGATTTGACCTATGGTTATTTTATTTCCTCTATTTGGTTCTTGAATTGTTTCTCTCTTAAATTTAGTCTAAGGCTTAATATTTATAGCACCATGGAACAATTTTATAAGCTTAAAACTAATCTATTTGGTATAAATGAAGAGTTCCACAATCAATTATTACAATTTTGCAATCACACTTAATACAAACAAAAGTGGGTGGATAAAGGCAACTGAGGAGGTATAAACTCAAGTAAAATAAGTGCTAGTACTAGTACAGGAAAACCATCTTGAAGATTTTAGTGTCTTCATGGAATGGTTACCACTGTTTCAGTTTAAGATCAGGATTTTTTTTTCCCCAGTTTGAATTTTTTTTGGATTTGTGGTCTGACTTTTGAACAATAACTTACATCAGTCTGGCTGATGTCTGAAGGTACTTAGGAGTGAATAAGGGTACCTTAAGAAATTTACTAATTTTCAGTGTACAACAGCCTACTTTCTTAGTGTGGTTTTGATAGCTGTTATTCATAACGTATCCCGAAATACTGTCACAAGTTTAAAACCCTTAGTAATACTGATTGAAGTGTTACATAGCATCATCTAATTTGGCAAAAGATTTGTCATTCTTGACCACTAAATGTGATCATTGGATTCCAAATGCATAGAGAATCTGTCCTTTTCTCTTTCTTGAAATTTAATTTAGTTCATGATACTCTCTCTGTAAAGGTAGAGACCTTTACAATACATACGATTTGTGCCCCTGTTTTCATGTGTTTAGTCTTGTAGAATGAAGCTCTTGATAAGGACAGTCTTGAAATAAGGTCTGAAATCTGTAACCTGGTGAAACATTTTATGATTCTGTTCTTTTAAATTATTTCTATGTCAAGTACTGGCGACTTCAATTCTTTACTTGATAATGAAGACAGTGAACTGTTCTGAACATCTTTATATTACTATCATAACAGTTTAGTGTTACAAACTCTTATTTTATCTTTTATTGGTAGCATTTTTGAAAGAACAGAACATTTCTTTATATTATAGCATTAAGATGTTTATGTGTTTATAATATATAAGAGATTTTTGATCATCTCAGATTCTGTAGCATATCGGTGTTTTTTTTTTTTTTTTCCAACTTTGGAAGCTTCAGACTTGGTAAACAACACACTCTTTGGATGTGTTGTGAAATAAAAGCTATATAATTTGTCATATATGAGAAAGCATGGTTCCAGTCTATCTGCAAACTTTGCCAGTGGCTGAAGTCCAAAGTGTTCCCTAAATTTGGGAGCTTGGACCTGAGACAGTAATGAAAACAAAGAAAATTAAGCAATAGCTATTTTTGCAATAGAAGTTGGAAGAAACTGCAAATAACACAACAGAGAAGGCATGACTCTGTACTTGAATAGTTGTGACCAGATTGCTCTCCTTAAAGAAGAATCAGCTTCTCTGTGTTCATGCTTCACAAAGTGCATATTTCCTGGAGAGCAAAATACCAGTAATTTGGTATAGACAGTGATTTAAAACATTTAGTTATTGGTCCGTCAGTAACTTTTTTTAGAGATTCTCTCAGGTTGAGAGTTTTCAAATGACTGTATTCTTCCTAAGATTTATTATTATCCTTAAGAATAAAAGCCAGTTGTTTAAATGCTGTGTTAAATATTTTAAGTCATGGAATGATTCAACTAAGAAATACTAATAAATAAACTATATTTACTTTCTTAATAACCAGTTTTAAGTAAAAACATTAGAAATACAAAAAATAATCTGACCTTATGAGGCATATACCTTTACAGCACAATTGTAGCAATAGTGATCTATGCTTCAGGAATTGAACTGTTAGCTTTCGTTTATATTGCAGTTGTGCCAAATAATTAGATATGACCTTAATGAAAATCAATCACCTTTTCCTTCTTACGTGCTTAAACATTGCAGCTTTAAAGGATTCATGCATATTTTCATAAGTTTCAGTAGCCTATGAATGTCATGCCTATAAAAATAATTTACATGTTTAGGTTCCTAATCTGTGAGGTTAAGTTTAGTTTACCTGCTTTCCCTTCCATTGTGATGAATGGTCTTGCATGCTATATCAGAGTGTATGAATAATAGTTACAACATTCTAGGTGAGATTTTTCATGTTTTCAGCAATGGCTCTGGAAGAGAATTATGCCTGGGAAATTCTTCACATGAATGTATGTTTCCTTTTTCTGTTCTTTCCACTGCTCAATCATTTCAAATAGTCATCATATCTATCTAGAATAAAATTAGGCATCTCAGGGCAGAAGAGTCTAATTCAGCTTGCTCTGTTTTTAAATCAGGTGAAGTACCACCAGTGAGATGGATAGTAAATTTTGACAGAGATCTTTTAGATGGTCTGGTATTGGCAGCACAGCTGGCAACTTATTGTCCATATTTGGTAAGGACTTTTCTTAACATTGTGCAAGTTTTATACAGTATATTAATGTAGGTGGGTTTATTAAGGCCTTATTTTCCTTTGGAACGGTTGGCTTACGGGATTTTCACAAAGTAAAAAAACCCAACAACATTTAGCAAGTCTAGAGTGATTATTTCAATATTAATTTTTCTTTTCTCTGGGTATATTCTTAATAGGGCATTTTAGTTGAAAATTTATATCTTTTGGGTTGCTGAAAGTGTGAAAATACAAACAGTAATTTTGCTTAGTGGGAGATCAAGAGTTTGATTTCTGTCTTCTCTAGATTGCTACTCATTTTGTAAGGATGTATACTGATCCAAGAACTCCTGAACAGTTTCTGCACAACTGTTTGATACTTGTGGATGCTATGCATGCTGTCAATCTGGCTATAGACATAAAGGTAAATGATTTTATACTAGCAGTTCTTAGATACTTTTTTCTTTTATGATAGTAATATTGTACATCAAATTAAATTGAGATTGTAGTGAAGCAGTTTTATTTCATGATGTGCTACTGTATGATGGAAACCAAAAAAACTGCATCATATAAATACACTTAATTACAAGTAATTTCCATAGTTCCTTGCTTTGTAGAATTGCATATATAAAACTAGCTGAACATAAGATTAATTCAGTTCGGATTCTAGGATCGTAAATCACGCAATGAAAACCTGACTGGAATTTATTATTAACATTCTAGGACAATTTAGAAAAAATGTATTTGAGAATAAACATCATGCACTTGAACATAAAAAAGAGTGGTAAAAAAATTATATGAATATCTGGTGCCACTTATGTGTGTCTATCTAATCACAAAGGGCCGCAAGGGTTCTGTCCCAGCTTTGATGCACACAGAGGTCAGTAGCTTTGGACTGCTGGTGAGAGTAACACTGTAAGCTGTCAGCTTCTGATGTCCTTTTTTGGGAGGAATATGATGTTGGTGTTGGGATCATTTTTATATGTTTAGTAACGTGCTTTACATCTCTGTCTTGGCCTACAGCTCCAATTTTCTCTGTATGGTGCCCTTTACAAAATGTAGGTATTATTTCTTTGTTCTTTTTCTTGCCCGTAAACGAGTTTTCTTGTGCTCCCAGTCCGCATTTCTTTAACTGACTATTCATGAGTTAGTTATAGCTGTGGGTTCTGCTAGTACCATGCAAAGATAAAATTAAATAAATTAGTCATGGAGCCCTGACCAATTAAAAAAGACGCTGTCACAGCTAAAACAAGTAAAGCAAAGCTCTACAAGCTGGTCCACAAGCCTTCAGAGAGAGAAGACTTGTCAAATCCCAGTGCTGAGGCCCTGTACATTCAGTACAAAACCTGCTAATGGCAATGGCAACCAAATTACAAGGTTACATGCTCACAGGGATTTATGCTCTTATTTTCCGTGTGCCAGTTGTGTATATTAGTTACTGAACTATTACCTGTTTAACATAGCAGATTCCCCCTTATTTTCCTTTTCTACTTTGTTCTCTCATTCATTAAAAATCCTGTCCTTACCAAAACTAGTGAAAGCCATTTAAGGTCACATTTTCTAAGCATTTGCAGGGTGATGCAGCTTCCATCATGAGCAAAGTGAATATCAGGGCCTGAGATGGGGCGTAGAGCATGTTGGGCTGGCTAGAAGACAAGAGGATACAGGAGAATAGACACAGTATTTGCTATGTCTCTTCTACTTTTGTTCACACTACATGAACACAAGTAGTGTGAAAGGAAACTCAACTGCAGCTTTTTTCCCCTTTCCATTTGATTGTGTTATGGTTACGGGGAAAAATTAACCCCACTGTTTCCAGTTGTATCAGCTACTGTCTTGCTCACACATTCTGATACAGAAAGATATGCTGTTATAAATGGCTTTGCTATGACAGGGTAAACCGAGAAAATCTACTATTTTGTATACTTTTGACTGACAGGGAGGGTGAAAAGATAATCTAGGGTAATCCTCAAGGTATATTTTGCCTCAGCTTTTAATAAGAAAAACAGGTAATTCAGCTACATGAAGGCAGAGGCTGGATGCTGGATATGCAAAATGAGTTAACGACATTAAAGGTGGAAGCAGAACTCCAGGACATTGTGCTTAATGCACTTAGTGTGTTTCAAGACTACAGTGTCTACAATACTGCAATATGATTAGCTTGGCATATTTTTTAGGTGTTGATGTTTTTATAGATGGGAAAGTCCATCTCTGTACAGACTAGGAATTTAAACAAAGCTATATAGTCAGTCAACAACACAAAAAGGAACAGATCTTGGATTTTCAATGTCTGTGTTTTGATTCTAGCTGAGGTATGTTCCACAAACAAAATATTGTGGAAAATAAAAAAAAAAAAAGAGAAGGTAAAGGGTACTTTTTTACATAGATTGTTTTAAAAATTCATATAGGCTTTTCTAAGACTACTGTAGAAATTTCTTAAACTCCTTGTTCTTCAGCATTAAAAGCAGCAAAATACATGAATCCTGTTGCTGAACTGTCCTTATTTGGAATTTTTTGATAGTCTCGTCTCTTAATTTTAGCAGTCTAAAATGTTCCAATAGAATTAGAAAAGTTCTTGACGATAAGACAGTCACTGCTTCTGAACTTGCAGAACAGCTTTGCATTAATTAACGCAAAGATGGTGGTAACATCACAAGCCAAGCCATGTCTTAGGTCTGGAATAGATGGCACTTTCAATCGCTTTAAAAATCTAATATTCTGTAATAATAAAGAAGTTTAACCATCTGGAAGATTTCAGCTGCAAGTTAAATGATACCTCTAATGGAGTTCAAGGCTTTTAAATCCTCTTATGGATTAAGATATAGGCTTGAGATGGAGTACTTTGGGCAAGGAATTCTTTGTTTCCACTTTGTAATCATGACTGACAGTTCAACCCTGGAGTATTAATGGTGTCTATGTATTTTTATTTTGTGTTTGATACTTTCAAGTTCTAAAATGCTTTGATTTGAAGAAGATCCAATTGAAAGCCCAAAATGAAATATAGCAAAATAGGATGGTGGATAACAGCGATATGGAAGGAATGCACATGACAAGGATAGATTAGGAGAAGAGATGCAATGATTTGGGATAGCCAGTAGAGGAACTCAGCTTGCTGCTGGCTGATTTAAAATTGGGGCCAACAATACTGACATTTATATTTGGGACCAAGTAAAAGGAGGATATTTTCAAACAAGCTATAGAAGAAGATGTGAGTAAACTCAGAGAGTGTTAAGAAGCTGAAAATGAGTGTCTGTTCTGTTGAAGTGATGGGAGGAATTCAGCATTGTTGTGGAGTAGGAAGCAGTGAAACTGGGCAGTAAAAGGGCCATATGAGGAAGAAAGGGGGGTAGATGGTAATCCCAAGACTTGAGTCTGAAATGAAGGAGAGAAAGAAGATGCTGTCAGCAGCCAATAGAGAAAAGGAAAGAAATACCATGACATAGAT
>KL268484.1:8410-28322 GCA_000699545.1 Podiceps cristatus
TGTCTGGGATGTGTGGGTCTCTGCCCCCTGCCACAGCTGCTGCCCTCGTGTAAGTCTTGGCACTGCAGGTAAAATATGTATTTTATAAAAAAAATATCTAGCCCTTGCGTTTAGCCACTGTGGGGGCAGAGCAGACATAGGTGTTGGGGCTGGATAAGCCACTCAGGACTGGGGTGCCGTGCTGCTCCCGCCGGAGGACATCTGGCCAGGTGGGAAAAGTCGTGATTTCCAAACCTCTCATCAGCCCTTCCCAGTATTTCCCCCTCGAGGAAGAGGAGGGATAACCCAGAGCCCAGCAGCAAAATCCTATGGGAATCAAGGGAGGTCCAGCTCTACGGTCTGGGAGTTGGTGGGATGGAGAGAAGCCGTAGGTTGCTTCTCTCCACAGGTGCTTCTGGGGCTTGCTGGTGGGTGCCAAGGTGAAATGCGGTGGTCTGGGTTCCTCAGCAGATGAAAGCAGGGAGATGACAGTCGCGTACGTGGGAATTTTGCAAGGAATTTTCTCCAGTAGATAAGAGATGCCTGGAGAAGAAAAGTTTTGGCTTGTTGCAACATAGAGATGTTTGCAGTGTATTGCTCAGGCGTTTTGCATAGTCCGCGTTCCTCCGAGAACTCAAATCCGTCTTGCTGTGTCAGAGGAGGGCGTATGAACCGAGCGTCAAATCTGTAAGGAGAGCGGCACGGTGGGGGGGAGGGGAGGAATTCCCCCCAGCCACAAACTGCCCTGAATCGCTATCCCCAAAGTTTATTTTCTTAGGATTTTCCCAATAAATACCCATATCTTTATTGTTGGGAATAATTGCAGTAGCTGAAAAGCGCCGGCCTGATGGGATAACACCTGGGGGAGTTTGTGCCGGTTCTGATTCAGCAGCATTAGTAAAAATATAACAGCATTAAATGAAACTTCTTAGCTAATCAATCTCCGTTACAACTTAAGACAACCAAAATTAAAATGTTCTTTTAAAAACAAACCCTTTATGATTAAAAACTCGATAATTTAAACATTTGGAAATCGGAATAAAAACCTGCATTGGGGGAAGAGGAGCATTAAAAGCCTTGTGATGGTGCACAAAGAAATTTCCCCAGTGCCGCGGGTGGGACAGCACATCCGCTGCTGCAGAGGGATGCTCGGAGACGCCGTCCCGTGTGCCTCGGGGAACTAGAAGGGTAAATAATCCCGTCAGTGTCTTTGCTCCAGCCCTTTTCCTCATGAGCAGTAAAGAGCAAAAAGGAAGTAAGAACTGAAAACCAAAAATGACCTGGTTGCATCATTCCTGATGGGAGAATTGTGGTTATGTTGCAATTGAAAACAGTTTATGAAACTATATAAGTTGGGATGGAGTTTTTTGACTGAGTTTTTATGCTCTTCCTCCATTTTGATACACTCCAAATGTTTCATGGCATTGAAATGCAATTTAGCTTTATCATTTCATTTTATTTGGCTTTTCAACTGCGTTTCAATCTACCTCGTTCTGTTAAAGCATTCTATTTAATATCAAAAATGCCACTTATGAATATTCCTCCGTTATCCTGAATGAAATGACCATTCAGGTCCAACCCCGTCGTGGCACCCGCGCAGCCAGAGCTTGGCCGGCGAGCGAAGCCGGCCGCACTGGGACATCTATTACAATGCTGGCATTACTTACAGGATGGAACGCATCCCCTTGATTTCAGCGGGAGCTGCTGAGCGCTTGGCACTTGCGTTAAATCTCCCGGGTGAGTTCAGGAACGGGAGGGCCGTGATCCAAAGAGACGGCAGCGCTTTGTCCCGTGGGGGGCTGCTGAGGGCATCTCCTTTAAAACCAGGTCAAGCGTCCCAACTGACCGTCCTCACTGTAAGCAAAGTAGGAGGGAGGACAAGGTCCTGCCCCGCGTCACCCCCCTGCCGGCAGCAAGGCTGGGGCCCCGGCGGCTGGGTGGCGAGGGGAGGGGGTGATTTGTTAGGCAGGACTGAGGCTCAGTGCAGAACTGGCAGTTTCCTAGCTCTTCAGCGGCTGGCTGATTCCTGACAGGGCTTTCCCACTCACCCCACGGTGTCTTGTTTTCAAGAGTCTTGGCTAGGAGCCCTCACGGGGCTGTGTTACCTGCTTGGCGGTGCTTTAAGACATCCGCTGGTCCGGGAGCCTTTCTTTTCCATGCAGTAGTGATTCTCCTCCGTAAAACCGTTCTTCTGCCCGTCCCCTTCGTCTCCTTTTTATGACAAGATCCCACATCTCCCCGCTGCGAGGTGTGGCATGGGCTCATCCGCAGTTCCCAGCGCGTGCCCCGACCCGAAGCGGGGTTCACTGCAGCAGCATCCCAAGGATGCAGCAGGGCGAACTCGCCTGGCTTCTGTGCGGGGCCGGATCCCGCTGAGCGCATCCTCTGGGCACTGCCTGCTCGGAGCCCCATGTGCTCCCTGTGCCACTCCTCGTGTGTGTCCCGGGGCTCGCTGTGGGTTTGTGCCCAGCCAGGGCTGACCCGCGGGTGGCTGCTCTTGTGTGGGTTTCCCTCTAAAGGGCTCCTGCCCTTTAAAAATGCATTTTCAGCATCAGTGCTGGAAGTTGGATCCGTGGGAATTCAGCGGTACATAGCTTGCTGTTACCAGCGGTCTAAGTAGCTGCGGGAGGAGTATAGATACAGGATTAACTAGAGATGGAACCAGCAAAAAACTGTGAACTGGTAATATTTGGAAATCCAAGCGCTGTGCGTGCAGGTACTGAGCTGGGAAAGGCTTCCTTCACACTCCGCTGGGTTAGAGCTGGGACCCAGCAAAGTACTTAAATGTGCTTAACTTCCAAAAACGTCTCAGATGGTGGAACTGGGATTTATGTAATACATCTAAGTCCTCTAGCAGTGACCTGAAATAACTTTTGCGGGTATGATCTGCAAATCTGTGCTATTAAAGCCATCTGTCCTTTGCAGAAGGTGCTTCAATACCATGGTGACAAACAGCAAATAAGTTTGTGGGGAGCAGGAAGCGCTTTGCCTCCTGGAGCACCGAAGCATCTCTGTTTCCAGTGGTGTGTCTCACCTCATAGCTTCCTGCGAGGATGCAGCACAAGTGTGGTGGGCAGGTTTCCCTGCAGGATCCGGCGGCGGGGCCGTGGTGGGCAGCGAGGGCTGACCTGCGAGAGGTGGAGGAGCTTTTCTGCAAAGTTGCTGACCTCCCTTTCTTTGCTTTTTCAGGGTTACCTTTCTGAAGGTTTAGTAACCAAATGGTATCGCTCCCCCCGCCTCCTGCTCTCACCAAACAACTACACCAAAGCCATCGATATGTGGGCGGCCGGCTGCATCCTGGCCGAGATGCTGACGGGAAGGATGCTCTTCGCTGGTAGGTTTCTGGCCTCCCATTGATTCATTTTTTTTCTCCTTCCCTCACAGAATCACAGAATCACAGAATCATAGAATCATAGAATCACAGAAAGGTCTAGGTTGGAAGGGAACTTTAAAGATAATTTAGTCTAAACCCCTTGTGGACAAGGATGTCTTTCACTAGATTAGGTTGCTCAAAGCCCCATCCAACATAACCTTGAACATTCCCAGAGAAGGGGTCTCCGCAACTTCTCTGGGCAACCTGTTCCAGTGTCTCACCACCTGCATTGTAAAAGATTTCTTCCCTATGTCCAGTCTACCCTCTTTCATTTTAAAGCCATTGCCCCTTGTCCTGTCACTACAGGACTTGGTAAAACATCCATTTTCTACCCTTTTAAAAGGTAGATAATTCCCTCCTTCCTTGCTACACAGTTCGAAGGCTTTTTAGCACGCCAGAGGGATTCCCCTCTCCTCACCAGCCAAGGCAATGCTGCAGGGATCCTACAGCTGGTTACTAGACAGGAGAGCTGACTCCAGAACGAGCCTCACTGGCACAACCTCTGCTATTAGAAGGTCCCTGGCTGGTGCAAGCTCCCCTGGTATAGGCAAGCCCTTGGGGACAGAGAAGAGTTCCCGTCTTGGTTTTCCCTCAGCCTTCGTGCGCTTGCCTGGGAGGGACACGTGGTGTGGTACAGGTGCGATGGCTCCCGGTGGGAAGGCAGCGGCCGGTGTGGTGCCCAGGCTGGCCAGGGTCGACGGTGCCTCTGTGCCAAGCCTTACCAGGCAGGGATGGTCTGCTGCCGAACGCAAAACCCCAGACAAAGAACAGTTCTGGTGAAACAACAAAACCTTTTTCTGGTTTTGGGTTTCCAACAGAAAATACGAGCTTTCTGTTGGGAGGGAGGATGCGATGCTAAAAAAGCTATCATAAGGTGGAATATAAGGACAGGAGATGGCCCTGTCCCAAGAGGTTTGTGCTCTTTGAATTTGAACTGTGGTTGGTGTCTTCAAGGTATTTCTTTTCCTCAAGGGAAGACCTTTGAATGCCACTACCCATTTTCAGCCATTTTCAGGACTTTCCTATAAGTGGGTACTGGAGTTGTAAAGGTGCAGCACAAGGAAAAGACAGAAAAAAGCGCCATTGAGGAGCGTGTAATTATCAGTGCGGCATTTGAAGCTCATCTCTGATGTTCTTGAGAAGCAAATTTTTATTTAACACAATTCCAAAAATGCTCCTGTCAGGAGCAAAGCTGTGCTTCCCAAGCTGGGGCGCCGAGCCCTTCGTTCAGGAACGAAGCAGCCGCTCTCTGCCTGTTGAACAAGCTGCCTCGCTGCCCCAGGCCTGCAGCAGTGCTCCTCCGTGGTTGTCTCTCCATCGCCCATTAGTGTTTTGAATGACAAGGTTTAACGCATTTCGTGAGCAGCTGTTCGCAGAGTTGTGTAAATAAATCATTAGACCCATTAATAATGGAGAAGGACTTTTTCTTCACAAGTATTTCAGTGCACCGCAGAGCTCCGCAGTCGATGTTTGATTGCAGCTGCTCTGTCGCTCCCTCCTCACTCCCACTTGCAGCTTCCATATTTCTTTTGTGAAAGCTGAAAATTAAGCAGTCGGTGTCATTTTGAAGAGATCATTAGAATTGCCTCCCTTTCCTTCCTTCCTCTTGTCCCCAGTCTCCCCTTCCCAAAATTTTCAAGTCCAAGGGCTTCAGCTCTGAAAGCGATGCATCAGACCTGGCTGCTCCTGCCGTCTCTCTGGGATATATTCCAGGAGCGGGGACGTCTCCACGTGCCACTCGTCCAAGCAGGCGCGGGGCATTTTCTGGTCTCACTGGGAGATGCTGCACATGAGTGAGCTCCCCAGGCAGCTCTGCCAGCCGCCTCCCCTTGCCGAGCCGTGGTTTGCACCAGGGAAGGGTCTCTGAGCTCGTTGGGTGGAAGCAAACTGGACGATGTCTTTCCAGGGCAGAGCTAAGGCTCTGTCAGTCCGGGCCACTGGACCTGAACTAACCCCAAGTAGACCAGAGCAGCAGAAGCAAACCCGAGTGCAGATGGCACCAGACCAGAGCAACGCGCTGCCTCGTGTTAAACTGGGTGTAGCTGGAGCACCAGGAAAATCCTTTTAGACTCTTAAGTTAATCTCTCTTTTCCTATACTTGCTCCTCCCGTCAAACAGCAAAGCAAGACTGGCTTGTCCGGGTCCCGCTCTGGCCATCCCCGTCAGAGCACCCAAGCACTCATCTTTATCCCGGCTTTCCAAACTGCGCTTGACCCCCGTCTCAGCCCCAGCTTGGTTTTCGTGCTGTTTGTGGACCCCAGGGGTAGAAGCTACGTTGCCTGACATCGGCCAGCTACCACCTAGGTGGCCAAGCCAGTCCTTTAACCTCCCTTCATGGTCCAGGTGGGGCAAGGCAGCTCCAGGATGTGATTCATCTGGCCTCTCTTAGCTGTCTGCCTTCAGATGAGATTGATTGTGCTTTAGAGATATTTTTTTTTCCCTACTACTGCTTATAAAGAGCATCTGGAGAACTAGCTGAAATGTCCACGCTGGTGTTGGACGTGGCCACAGGTGAGATCCGTCCTGTCCCAGCTTCCCCGGGCGAGATGCCCCAGAGCATCCATATGGGAACCTGCTTTGCAGGGTGGTTCCTGAGAGCCCACAGCAGGTTAGAGATCAGGAGATGGGATCTGGCAGAGCTCAGACTGGGCTCAGGCGGACAAGTGCTGCGGGCATCCCTGCTTCTCTGCTTTCCAGCCCTGTGCGATTGCTTAATAAGCCCCCAGATCATGGCAGGTTACTTAGTTAATGGGTGGGGATCAAAACCAGAGCTCAAAAAAACATATTCCTTTTTGGGATGCTTTAAAAATAATCATCTGTAGAGTTGTTACAGGAAGGTCTTGGCCCTGTGCCCCGTTTTCCTGGCCTCCTCCTATACCAGTAAGTAAAGAAGAGGCAGGGTGGGAGCCCAGCAGTGGGGCAGGGCCCATGGTGTCCCATGCCACGTGCTGTCCTTCATCTGCTGGTGTCCAAAAAGGAGAATAAAAACCCAGTCACTCAGAATAGCTGCAACTGGCACACACTTGCATGACAGCGGGGGTTCATCTTGGCTTTTGTTTTTCTCCTCTTTGCTTGGGAGAAGATTGTCCCTGGGCGATGCAGCCACGCTCTGCAGCTGCAGGACGAGACTTCTGGAGAGTTCTGGGGCACCGGCAAACACCCCGTGGGAAATAACAGCGATGTCGTTCCCAGAAAGCTGCAAACGTCCAGTAATTGCCTTGCACTGGATAAATTGGTTTTTTGAGTATGCGTCAGCAGCACGATTTAAATTGGGTGCTTAGCATAAGTCAATATAATTAACTCAGTCGTCTATCTGGGGTGCTTAAGCAACGCAGTTAAATTAAGGTGATCGGTTATTAGGAATAGATGTCACTCACTGCTTTGGTTCTGCTCCCGAAGTTACTGAGCGCCCGGCAGAGCGGGACCGCCAGCCCCTTGCCCTCCCCGCAGCCCCTTCACTGGGTGATGCGGTGGTAGGAGCAGCTTCGGGTTTGGTAGAGTCCTGGAAGGGCACAAGAGATCTGGCTGACTTGAAGCTCCCCGGAACACAGTCTCCAACAGCTAAAACCTGGTTCGCAGGCCTTTAGGAGCTCCTCGCCACCAGCAGCATGGAAAACAGGGAAGAGCATCCGTAACTGAGCGGCTACAGCTCCCTCCAGTGACTTCTCCACCCTCTGCTGCCGAAGCGTATCTGAAAGCATCGCCAGTGGAAGCAAGAGAAAAGAGGAGAAAGAGAAAAGCCACCCATCCTCACAGGTGTCCATGGGGTTCACCAGTGGGGCTGTGTCCGTGACCTGGAGCTAGGAGGTGGCGTGGTGGCTTTTCCCATGGGGGGGTCCGTGCTTGCTCCCGGAGGAGGCAGGAGCAGGGCTCGGGTGCTCACCCAGGGCTTGGCTGCAGCCCTGAGGAAGGGTTCCCCTTTCCAAGACACGATGCAGAGCTCCTTGTTTTCTCCTCAGTAACAACAGCACATTCCATTTATTCTGTCTGTAGTTCATGGTTTTCTTTTCAGGGATTAATGCCTCCAGAAGGTCCCTAGGAATTACACAAATAGAGGATAATGGTGGAGAATTGGGTTCCTGAGAGCCATAATTCAGCGATTCCAGCATTGCGTGAGCAGCTGCTTTGTGTGACTAAACACGGTGCCTTTCAGCTGCCAGGTACCTTCAGCGAGCAGCGGCTGGAGCTGCACCGAGAGGAAACAGCCACAATGCCTGTGTGACTTCTGATACCCTGTAATTTTGATCACAATTTGGGAAGTAGCCTGACTAACAAGGTGTTTGTTTCCTGATGGTCATCTTCAGTTTCTCCTGGAGCCACGCTGTGGAACCTCTAGGTGACCTAAAATTAGTTTTTCTATAGGAAAGTGAATTCATTGGCCCAGGATTGATATTAGGAGGGTGTCCCTCTGTCTATTTTGCTTTTCCTATTGCTCTGTCTTCTTCTGCGGCTTCGTTCTGAGCGTGTGGATGGTGGTGACCAGCCATGCTAATGTCAGTGTTGGTTTGGGGTTGTCCAAGTTCATTGCCATGTCCTGGCTCGGAGCTCTGCCATTCGGGCAAAAGTGGCCAAGACTGCGTTGAATCAAACCTTGTTGGAGTGATGAGGCCGTGATGGATGGAGACCCTTTCCCAGCCTCCATGTTTGGACCTACCCTTGCCCAGGGGATGTGTGTTTGGGGTTAGCTCTGTGGATGTGAGTCTGGAAACCTCCTGCAGACCCACAGGGAGCTCTGGGCTGGGAAGGGCAGCCCCTGCGAGGTGCCAGGGACCTCCAAAGGGATGAGGGTGCTTGAGGGCGTGAAGCCAGCAATGGTCTCCACTGTCCTCTACAAGTTGGCCTCTCCACCCTCCCTGCAGACTGACCAGAAGCGCTGTGCCATAAATGAGGTTCAGTCCTCTTGCCGTGGATCAGCCGGGTGCTGCTTGCCAATGAAGCAGCCTGAAATCCGTCAGTGGGCCAGCAAGGGGCTTGGTAGCCAAAAAATCCCCGTTGGATTGTCCACCCCAGCCAGCTCGCTGTCTTAATGGATAGTCCCGCCTCTAATGACAGAATATTTATAACCAGCCTTTCTGGCAGACAGAAAATCAATAGTGCGACTCGGTGTTTCTGCCAGGCTGCTTCTCTGTACACGTAGGAAGCTGGAAATCAGCCGCGGAGCTCTTAGTCGAATCCAGTAGTGCGCTAAAGAATGGGATTAACGTTCATTAATGAGGCGGTTGGCTCCGCTCCGCTGTCACTTCTCTCCTCTCACCGACTGGTGAGCGGGGCCTTAGGGATGCATGGATAAACATGTCCTGAAGGAAAAGGATTAAAAAATGTATGATTGCTCATAGCAGTTTTGGGATCCTCACCATCAGAGCCTTGACTTGGTGCTCAGCGGCCAGGTGGGACCCGGTCAGAAGACCTTTGCCATTGGGAGAGCGCAGAGGTCAGGCGCTTGCATTCATTTAAAGATGGAGCTTTGGGACTCCTGGAGCTGGCTTCACGATCTTCTTGTTAGCATTGGGGTTGTGGCAGTACTTTTTTGTCGCTGCTGCACAGAGGAGCTTTGCATCTCAGTGTAACCCAGTGTGCATCAGGCACACGTGGTGACGGCATTGGGTGCTGCCCTGCTTGGCCGTGGCCGTGTGAGGTCACCATGGGGTTCTGAACGAGCCCAGCCATAGTATTGCTTAAAGGCCGTCAGTTTCGAGGCCGTTAGAGCCAGTATCTGTCTCCTCTCATCACGCAGGATGGACCCCACTGACCCATGCCCCGTGGTTTCAGTTGGGCACGGTTTCTGCTTCATAGCCATTTTGAATAGGTGACTGAGTTAGTCAAAGCACTGCACAGACAGCCTCGGGGCGATTACACCAAGAAGGCAAATTGTCTAGATTAACTCTTTTACCCTTAAAAAGAGGTGAACTGGCTGGGAGTCCCACCATGTTTTCCTTGGAGTAGTGGTGGCTGATGCGGGGATGCGTCAGCGCGGAGGGGACGGTGGGACACGTGGTGCTGCGATGGCATGGCTCATTTCAGAGGGGTGGTGGCCGATAATACCAACCCCCCTGTGATTTAACTTCTGGGACTCAACTCATTGCCTGTTTTCTGCCCGTTTAGGGGGTCACGAGCTGGAACAGATGCAGCTTATTCTAGAGACCATTCCCGTTATCCATGAGGAAGACAAAGAGGAGCTGCTCAAAGTGATGCCCTCGTTCATCAACAGCACCTGGGAAGTGAGGAAGCCGCTGCGCAAGCTGCTCCCCGAAGTGGACAGTGAAGGTACCGTAGTGCCCGCTGGCTTCGGCAACGTCCTTCTCCTGGGACTTGCCCCGGCTGCCATGTTTTCAGGCCTATTTCCCCAGGGGGTCACAGGAATCACCCTCTAAGGTCAAGTGCACAAATGCTGGTGAATGGGATTCAGATATCTGGGGGGCTGCAGTGCACGGTCCCACCTGGAGCTCATGCGTCCCCACTGCTGTGCCCCCAGGTCCTGCTCGCCATCCCACCAGGGCAGGCATGGGCTGCAGGACAGCACTCGTGACGTGGTAGTTTTCTTGCAGGTAGCTCATACAGAAATCAGGGTGAAATAGTTTTCCAAGACTATTCCATGACACGTTCAAGGTGCATCCCTACCTTCCTGTGCCTCTTCTTGAGCTGTAAGAGAGGGTTCAGCCCAAAGGTTGTTTTCACACCCAGTTCATTTTCTTGCTGTGCTTTTTCCATGAACGCAATTGTATAGTAGAAGAAAGTAAACGCTTTTACTCCACAAATATCTGAACTCCATGAGATGGTTGCTACAGGCAGAAATGTTGTCTGAGAACTCCAAGGCTTGGATGTCAACACATGATGGGCTGTCACCCAACTTTCCTTCTTCAGTAAAGCTTAAAAAAAAAAAAAATCATCAGTGTGTTGTTGTGAGGGAGCTGCAAACCTCAGGCTTTTGGACCTGAACTTTTCCCTGGAGCAGCTTTGTAGGCAGTGAGAGCTTGCAGGGCGGCAGGCAGAGTTGAGCAGCATGCGCCAGGCCGCTTCAGAGCTCCTTCCCAGGCTTAAACCACATCTGCCTGCTCTTGGGAAGACGTCAAGACCAAGCCTGGTTTGCGTTCGCTGGCGTAACTCTTCGTTATAAGACATTTGCTATATGGGCTTGGCAATGCGATACCCAGCGGCCCGGGTTACCTAAGGACCGTGTCAGCCTCCGGCAAGCGGGAATGGATTTATTCCCCATCTTTACTGTGGGAAGAAAGGTCACCTGCGCCCCTTACATAATTCATTAACATTTTCCTGCCTCTCTGACCCATAATGTATCGTAATATATAACTCCTAATATATCGTTCCACCATGCTTCTTGCCCGCAGTCAGTGACCTTATGAAGCTATTGATTCCTTCCTACTTAATTAGCCCAAGCCATGAAATAATCCCGTGAGAGACAATCGGATATTGGTTAATGTTTAAGCACTGAGGCAATAGGTATGGCCCTTCCTTTTTGCTGAGTGATTTTTACCCCTAAAGAAATGGTCCCATTCACGCAATCAAGTCTTTCATGGGGATATTTCTGAAGGAACCATGCAAAAGATGTAACTGAAGAAAGTCATATTCCTGTTTGTATTATCTGAACTCTAAGGGACTCTTCCATGCACCAAGAATCAACTGAATAAGCAACTTCCTTAATGACAGGATTTGATCTTTTCACATAACCTCAGTAAAAGGAATTGTCAAAGAAATCACAACAAACCCTATATGTTTAGATTTAATTCTAGTCACATTAATTGCTCTTCATTTCCTCCTTCATCATCGTAGAAAGAGGTCATGCTCCACAGTCTTTCTGAAACAACTTTAGGCACTCAGAATTCTTTAAATGTTAATGGGCAAAATAATTTCATAGTGTTGGTCACACCGAGGACTTTTAAAAATTGCATTTTAAATCTAATCCCGCTTCAGTTGCACATAAAGATGTGAAATCAGATGTGTGAAATGCAGTGTGGTTGTCAAATGGATCTGAGAGCATGGAATCAAATCCTGACACGGTCCAAAGGTCTTTTTGGCATACGAGCTTCTGGCCCGGGATCGCAGCACTGAGCATAACAGATATACGCTGTCCTGTGGAGGTGTGATGCTCGCACCGTCATTTCTCCTGCCTTGCTAGATGAAGTGACGCCTGCGGGCTGCAGGGTTGCTCCACTGCAAGCACACGGCTCCCGGGGCGGCGGGGGAAGATGGATGCAGCAAGGACAGAAGTGCCTGTTTTAGGTGCATGCAGGATGTGACCTTTAATTTCTTCCTGACTTCGAGGGGATTTGTTGTGCGGGATTCATGCGGCTTGTCCTGGAAAGGAAGCTGGTATTGCTTTTGAGGAATTAGTGAACTTGTTTCTCTCTGCTTCACAGCTATTGATTTTCTGGAGAAAATACTGACATTTAACCCTATGGATCGATTAACGGCTGAGATGGGTCTGCAGCATCCTTACATGAGTCCGTATTCCTGCCCTGAGGATGAACCGGTGTCTCAGCATCCGTTCCGGATTGAGGATGAGATTGATGATATTTTGCTGATGGAAGCCAACCAGAGCCAGATGTCTAACTGGGACAGGTACGGTACCCTGGGCTGGGCCAGAGACCAGATACTGGCTTAAATTCTTTAGGCAGAGCTTGACTGGTGAGTCTCCAACCTGCTCTTGGTTGGGTTCAGTCACTCGTGCTCCAGGCCCGTGAAGGAGACCTGCTTTCCCTTCGTGCCGTATTGTAATTCTAGCCCAAGCTGCCACCTTGCTGAAGCCAACGAGAGGTTTGTGGTTGATTTCCATAGGGAGTAGATGTTGAGTCTCCACGTTCCAGAATATTTTTCTGCTCTTGGTTTTATTAACAGCCTATATTGTCTTCATTTGAGTTACATCTGTTTAAGTGACGCTATAGTTCTTCCCTCCGTCCTCTGTCTCTATAATACAAGTTATAAAATAATGCAATTCTTGTACCTTTTGGGGACCAGGCCTGATTTGGAGCTCTATATTTATCATTTTTTCAAGGCACATAAACCCCAGAGGCCACAGATCTGGGGTCTTTTAAAAAAAATCTTTAATTGTGTTGACTTTTAAATGGTTTGCTGAAAATTGTACAGGAAGTTTAGAGCAGATCAAAGTCTTGAGCTGGAATCTCTCATGTCCTAGATGATTACCCCAGTTACTAGGCCAGTACTGGAGCAGGTAGGACAAGATAAGCAACTAAGAATTAACTAGGCTCACTTTCCTATAGAGCAGCTTCCAGCTGAGCGGGGTGAGCTGGCCGAGGATGTCTGCAGCATTGTTCCTCCCTGCACAGCAATTAAATCTCCTCACCTTCCTAATCCACTATATTTCACCAGCATTCAAAAAATAATCTAAAGAAATCCCTTGCCTTCGCTATTATTAATCTCTTTCCCCGAATAAACAAGTATCAGGACAGAGGCTGGGGTGGACACCCAGGTACAATAGGTAGAGAGGAAGCTTTTCTCAGGCTGTCTCCCTTCAGCGTACCCCCACAGCCCTGGGATCCCTGCCAGTTATAGTCCCCAAAGCAGCAAATCAGTTGCTGGAGGTCACTTTGTCACCCTTTTAGCTCTTGGCTTTCTTGGTGTGACACAAGCAGCTGGGACCTAGACCGTTGGTCCTGCCACCCGTCTGGGGACATCTGCTATGGGGCCGTAAATTTTCCAACACAAGCCGAGTGTCTTAGAAATGGGAAATGATTTTGTCTCTGTTTTGTGGGATACCTGAAGAGCATTTCATTGCTGGGACATAGAGCCCCAATACCTGGGATAAAATATCTTTTAAAAACCTCCCAGTTAGGAGCCAGTAAATGAGCTGTCACTTTGAAAACCGTGTCCAAGAATGGGTGTTGTTGGGTAATCGCAATCAAGGCAGTTCGACTGCCTTGAGAAGTTATCACTTAGCAAGATGAGCCTTCAGGGATGCTCTTGGTCTGCAACGTCAGAGTAAACTGGCGGTGTCCAATCTCAGTGGTGATTTAAGCTCATCCTTTTTACTTTTATGGCCACCAACAAGGAGCACTCACACTGCGGGTATTTGTCTCTGGGCTGAGGGACAGTTTGATTATTAATATTGTTAACCATGTTTTAATCCCAAGTGGAGAGAAGGTGATGATGGGCTAAACGAAGGGGACAGCTGGTTTGGTTGTTGGACTTTCATTCCTACTACCGGTCCTGTCCATGCAGCCTGGGCAAGCCTCAGACTCCTTACAGATTACTCAGCTGCCCCCCTGCCTTTTTAACACACGAGAAAAAGGTCTCTAATATTACTAAGAATTTAGAGATCTGTAGGTAAGCAGCATATTAGCAAGAAAAAGGCAAAAATAGCAGCAGCGTGCATATCTGTTTGAGACCTGCTTTTTCTAACGAAGCCATAACCTGCACGTCTAATAGCAGCGTGTCTTTCACAGGTATCACGTAAGCCTCTCCTCCGATTTGGAATGGAGACACGATAAGTACCACGACATGGACGAGGTTCAGCGGGACCCCCGGGCAGGGTCTGAATCCATCGCTGAAGAAGCACAAGTTGATCCACGGAAATACTCACAAAGCAGCTCGGAGAGGTTCTTGGAGCTGTCCCACTCATCTATGGACCGAGTATTTGATGCCGATTGTGGGAAATCGTGTGATTACAAAGTGGGGTCACCTTCCTACTTGGACAAATTGTTGTGGAGAGACAATAAGCCCCATCATTACTCAGAGCCCAAGCTGATTTTAGATTTATCTCACTGGAAAAGAGCAACCATAGCACCCGCAGCTGAGCTATCGCTGGAAGAAGAACCATCCAACCTCTTTCTGGAGATTGCTCAGTGGGTGAAGAGCACACAGGTGGGTCTCGAGTGTGCCAGTCCTCTTCCAGAGATTCAGGAACGGAGCCTGCCATCTTCTCCTCACCATCTCCACAAAGAACCCACAGAGGTGAACAGTGAAACAGACCCCGAGTTTGACTTGGACGTCTTCATCTCCAGGGCACTGAAACTTTGCACAAAACCCGAGGATCTTCCAGACAACAAGCTCAATGACATCAACGGGGCTTGCATATCTGAGCACCCCGGTGAGATTGTACAAACAGAGGTGTACCAGAAAGAGCGATGGTGAGGAACCCACACCCGGGAAACCCCGCTGTATCTCCCTGTTCCTCTCTGATGGTGTGGCCATTGCCCGGGGCTGAGTGGCTTCCGTCTGTCATTGAGCATCCGTTTTTTACGCTATACTGAATGCCTTTTTCTGAAAAGGCAAGCACAAACCACATGCCCCTTTTGATGCCTTAGAAATACCTTTAAGGGAATCAAGAGGTGTGAATGAAATACTGAGTTTCTTATACTGCCTTAACACTTTGCCTTGCAATCTCTGGGACCTGTTTGAAACTTAAATGTATGAAGGAAAGATGACAGTACATGATAAGTTTGCAAACAGAAGTCACATCAACTTCTTTTCCTTTCTTTTTCTATAGCATCTCAAAATGACGAGGACAAAATCGGCATTTTCATTATTGTCAGATACCCTTCTAGTTTGGTGGGTTCCCAAAACCTCTGAGGCACCCATGTGAGTACAGGCAGTACGGAGAGAAGTGATGCCAGGCAGTGTCCGTGGTCAGCCGTCAGTCGGCAGAGAATGGAACTATAGGTAGAGTTTGGCCATCAGACAGAAAATAACTCTTCGAGAATGTTAATGGGGAAGGAATTTGACCTACAAAATATGGGCCACTCGGGATTTTATTTTATTTTTTCTGATTGGAAGACAAAATTTTTGCGAAGCGTATTCTCCTTGTTTGGTTTCTCGCACATAAATTTGGTTGCATGGGGTAGATCTGAGCTCTCCGAGTACTTAGGAGGCCCCATATGATGCGTTTCAGTGTAACAGCCTGGTGCTGCGAGTCCTGTCTCGGGCAGCTGCCCAGTAGACAGCAAATTCTGGTGGTAAGGGCTGGACAGGAGTCGAAAGCTAGAAAGAGGGTGTCTCACAGCGCGATGCTGCCTGGCACCACCAGCTGCACAGACTCAGCAAGGGCACCCACCTTTGCTAATAAAAACAAAGAACGGAAGTACTACTGTCTTACCTTCTGACAAAGATGTTGTGAAGAAAACAACAGTTCCGGTGCCGTTAGATTCGTAACCGGCCACTTTGCTTCCAGCTTCTTTGGAAGATGATGGTGTCAACAGGCAACTGAGCGCGGTTTGTAAATAGGCACAAACACAACTATCTACTGTAACTTCTGTTTTCATCCACACTTCTGAGCACCTTAATAATTAATCAGCTAACGAGTTTGTATATGGAAGAAATGTTATATACTTGTATTTAATCAAACTCGGCAGTTTTTTAAATGGAAAACCTGTAAATAGTGACATAAAAAAAGCCAGTCTCTGCTTTCCTTGCCATCGTGTCACCATGCTCTCCAGCACGGTGGCGCTACTTTCATTTGTAAAAGAGAAACTACTGTACTTAGTAACTCCAAGGTCCGTATTTAACTATTGTTCCTATACGAATTGTTTCTACCCTTTTAAGAAGCAATCTGCTAAATGTTCTGAGATGTGAAGAAAACTCACATGAGACTTGGGTGATAACTAACAGCAGCATTTACTGTATTAACCCTGGTTTCTGTTCTTGGTGGGATCAGGTACAGGTTTAGCTGTAGGAGAGTTTGTGCAAGGCATTGACAAGCCCTCAAATTTGTTCTTATTGTGAGGACCTCTCCTTAGGCTGATCAAAATGCCGTTACTCCAGCTGATTAGCAGCATAGGTGTGAAGGCTGCCGGCTGCCTGGATGGGATGGGGTGGAGGTTCTGGGGCGGGGGTGGAGAAGGCATCTGGAAGGCAAAGCCATTGGAGAAGGTATCTGGAAGGCAAAGCCATTGGGCTCTGGTCTTTGCTTCGAGTGTTTGGATGTCCCCCACAGTGGTTTAGAAAGGGGAAACAAGGGAGAATTATGGAATGGTTTGGGTTGGAAGGGACCTTAAAGATCATCTAGTTCCAACCCCCTGCCCTGGGCAGGGACACCTCCCACTAGACCGGGTTGCTGACCAGGAAAAACAGAGGGTTGCTTTCTGGTGAGTTGCAGATAATTGATATACCTCAACTAAAGCTCAGCACTTTTAGTGGTGGTGGGAGAAATTCAGATGCCGAAGAAGCGGCCACCCCAGCAGTGGAGCAGATCTGAACCCAGCCCTGGCAGCCCACAACTCGCTACCCGTGGTCCCACTCGGCTTCGCCGTGCAGCCAGCGAAGGCTGGGAACGGGATTGCCAGCGCTCAGGTGTGGGCCCAGAGAGGAGGAGGCGGTGGCAGCGTCAGTTGTGCCCTGTCACTCCCTGGTGCCACCCTGGGAGGAGCAGATAACGCCTAGCCCCTGATGGGAGATGCACAAATACTGCGGCCGGAGGCATCAACTGAAAATTAGATGTTTGGGAGCCAACGGAGATATAACCTGAAGGATAAGATCAGCAATGTGAGAGCTGACTTCTAAAACTCTTTTCTGACAGATTCAGCAACTGTTTGCTACCGTTAGGTTAAACACGGAGACTCGCTGACATGTGAAATCAGCAGCGATCAAACCACACCAGTGTTTTCCTCGGCAGATGTCAGTCGCCATGTGCTCTGAAACCAGAAGCCATTTTCTATGGGTTGTTACATTCGGCCTGAACGTCTTCACCAGAGGCGTATGGGACTATTTATTATGGCCATGAAAGTAACAGTTTTGCTTTTGAATATTATCTTCTAAGGAGGAGTGGGAGCTTGGGTGCCCACAGTTAAAGTCTAAATTAAGTTCAAAAGAAGCAAACGGAGCGTATTGCCGCTGCTCTGGATTTTCCATCTTGGTTTGCGAGCTGTTATTTAACGTTGTTTCCAAAATGTCGGCATTGTGTGCTGGGAAAGGGGGGAAACAAGAGGGGTGGCTTTAATTTGTTACCGTGAGTGTGCTCAGTCGACCACAAGCCAGATTTATTTCTCGTCTACAACAATAAAATTTAAGGCCTGAGCCTTCCTTGCTTGGTAGCGTGTAGTTATTTTGCTTATTGTGAGACTTGCAATGTTTATTCCTGTACTCCCGTCTAGGTTTCTTCTGGAAATGATCACGAACACCTGAATTAGCATCTGCATCTGATGAATATTTGCATTCTGTTGGGTGGCTTTTCACCGAGCTTTGCTTTGGCTTGTGCAGGCCATCTGAGTGCTCAGGGTCACGGGGAAGAAATGTAGACCTCATTACCAACACTGTGACCTCTGCAAACTGCGGCGTCTTGCAGTTGTTTAAGAATCATTTCAGTGCGAGATTAAGCATCAGGTATGTCAATAAATTTGCAGATGTTATTTATTTGCAGAAGAGAAAAAAGGGAGCCTTGCTATTGTTGATAATGCAGATGGTGTGACGGGCCACTGAGGCCACGTGGCACTGGGATGGGTGGACAACCTGGGTTTAGAGATGTGCCGGTGTGGGTGTGCTGGGCAGAGGCGGGAGGGACAGAGGGTGCTGCTTGCGATCTCCATGGTCGTGTTCGGTGGTGGAGAGGCGCTGTGATGACAACGCAGGGGACTTCACTGGCAGAAGCAGAGGGACTACAGATGTCTCCAAGCTGAGGAGGACCTCAAGTTTAAAGGCTGGCATTGAAGCCCATGATCAGATATGTAAGTGCCCTCGTGGGTCCCGGCTGTTGTGGCCAGCCTTCTAGGTGGTTTTACTTGAAGAAGCACAGAGGGAGCACCCCCTGCCCTGAACCCGTGGGAGCTGCTCACGCATGCAAGGCCTCCATGCAAGGGTCTGACCTTCCAGCCACCCATTGGGCACAAGTTGGGGACTGGGAAGTCATCAGGGAGACAAGGGTGCAGTGGCCTGCTCAGCTGCTCTGAAAAACACCTTTAAATGTCAGAATGATGCCTCCAACGGTTTAGTGGCCGGCCCAGTGGTTGTTCCTTCTCAGTCACAAATAGGCGACTATTTTTCCTGCGTTAATTGTGTTGTCATTCAGGAGTCGTTACACCATCGCAGAGCTGCGTTAAGCAGATCTTTAGTGCTTTCCCATTGGAGTTATGAAAAAAATCAACTTCAGCTTACTTTTAAATACGGTTTTAAGGACATCCTAGGAAGTGTTTCCTCTGCAAGCCACAGCCAGACCCCAAGTAAAACCACAACACAGTGTCACTGAATATTACGAATGGAGCTATTGGAAACCGGGCCGCTACTGATCATTTCCGTCCCTTTTAATCCAACAAACACCTATTCGAGCCATTTCATGCCACCACATTTTGGAGAGCTCGCGGTGAGAACACTGTGTAATGTGGCATCAGGTCTGAAATGTTCTTTTTTTCCCCATTGATTATAAGAGGAATTGAAGAGGACAAATATTCCATATGGTGTTTGCTCGTGAATAGTTGCCTTTGACATTTTCAAAGGCAGAGTTTGATTTTGAAGTAGTGCAAGACTCGGGTGAACGTAGTTCTCTCAAAGTGCATCTTCACTTTCTGAGACCATCCACATTTTGAACTGCCATCTGTCTGCTGTCAGAGCTGGTTTCTAACAATCACGTTGCTAAGTTCAAAGAGTAGGATTTTAATTCTCAAAAAAAAAAAAAAAAAAAAAGAGAATCTGTCTTAAAAAGACAACCTTTAATCATGGGAGCTTATTCCATCGGCTCTTGGGTTGCAACAGAATAGATCGCAATAAAAGGATCTCAAAAGGGTTGCTTTGATTAATCTTGCAATGAAAATAAGCTGGTTTAGGAAGTCTGCATAAATTTTTGTTAAGCTTTGGAGACAATATACCCAAGTACACCTTTGACAGGAGACTCTACCTAAAAATATAATTAATTCCTGTGATACGTCACTGTTTCATGAAGCGTTTGTGTGTACACGCAGATGATACTGTTTTAAATTTAAGCAATATATAATATTCCTCACAGAAAATGGCAAAAGTTGTAGGTAAAGGTGCTTCAAGGCGTGATTTGAACTCTCTGTGTTTCAGTGTCTGGGGGTGAGAACCACTCGGGGCACGTCTGATGACCGGTTAGTGCTCAGTTGCCAGCTCTGTCCCCATCTTCACGGGAATTCCTGCCTAGGTCGTACTGGTAGTAATATAAATATCTGGGGTAATTAAGCAAAACTTTGATAGTCCAGTCTGCAGAATGGAGCAGGTAAGAATAACCAGTGCAGGATTGGTTCTGTGATCAGGGGTAGAAGAGGGAAGAACTGAGATTTATTTGGGGTTTTTTTTTTTAAGAATAAGGAGTTTCTCATTATATCCTATTTTCATACAGCTCTGCACCAGAAGGACACTTTATAAAAGTAAGCAGGCCCCAGCGGAGCGGCCTGAAACTTGCAGCTTGGCTAAAACCCCTGTCACAACCAAGCCGCTAAAAATGCAAAAGGTTCAAGCTCCACAGAACTCCTGTCTCGCATCCCCCGTCGGCATCGTTGCTTGGGCACCCGGAGCTGCCACCACCTCATGCGTAGTGCTGTGGGTGTCCCTTGGCACCCACCAGCTTTACCCAGGGTGCGTGGGGAGTGGGAGGGACCTAGGCACTTTTGTTAGTCCTTGTCCTGGTTCCAGCCGGGCCGGAGCTGG